>JAKCPB010001421.1:0-100833 GCA_021442155.1 Cymbidium sinense | reverse complement strand
TATGAAATGGAAATGACCACTTACATGGGTGATTTGTCTCATGTGATGCCTTTGACCCAAGGGTAGAATGATTATTTGGCATTGGATTTGACTTGAGTAGATTTGAAATGAGCCAAAAGTGGGTTAGCCCAAATTTCAAGTCAATTAGAGTTGATTTGTTAGTTTGCCTCAATTTGACTCATTAGGTCAAATTGGGTTAGGTTGGTCAAGTTGACCAAATGGTCAAATTGAGTCAGACCAAGGGTTGGGCCAAGTTCATATGATTATTTGGGATGTATTGGTTCAATTGGTTTGGTTTAGTTTGGCTTAGATTTGATTTTGGCTCATTTGAATTTATTTGGGTCATATGGGTTAAGTTGACCAATTTGACCAAATTGGCCAAATTGGCTTGGGTGTTTGGTTTGGTTTAGTTGACCAATTGAAGATGATTGTAGCTTTGGTTTTAATTTAGATTTGTTTTGATTTTGGCCAACCTGAACCTTTAGGTCAATTTGGGCTATGTAGGTCAATTGGGTTCAATTGGGTCCAATCATGGTTTGGTCAAGTTCAACAATCAATTTGGAATGAACTTGAGTCATTGGTTGCAATTTGGTTTTTATATTTTAATTTGACCCAATTTGGTCTTTAGGTCAATTTGGGTCAACTTTGAGGACAATTGGGTTTGGTTTGACTCAATTGAAGGTCAAGTCATATTCAAATATTGATTTTGATTTGGTATGAATCATTTTCAAGGATTTGGCTTAGCTGCGCTTTAGTTTGGGTTCATATTGGTTAAGGGGTTGACTTGGTCAAATGACCAAGTTGACTTGGTTTGACCTAATTTGTGACAATTGATCAACCTAGGTGATCAACAATCATGATGGGAGGTTTTGATGGCTTGTTCAATCCAATTTTGGTAGGATTAGAACTTGGCTCAAATAGATCAAATTGGCCACTTTGGGTCAAGTGGACCAATTGGGTTTAGTTTTAATTTTGGTTGAGTTTGATTTAGTTGAGTTTATATATGGATTTGGGATTGATATATAAATTCAATTGTAATTGGCTTAGTTCAAATGGGTTTTGGTTCATTTGAATATTTCAAGTCAAAAGGGTTAAGTTTCATGGGTTGATTTTGGTTTGGTTTGATGATTGTAGATTTAATTTATATTTGTGAATATGATTGAAGGTATGATTGATTCATGAGAAAATCAATTGAATTTGGGTTTTGGAATGAAGAAATTTGGCTAAGTCCATAGAGTTGGGTCATGTGGCTTAGGTTTGGATTTTAATTTGGTTTGATTTAGTTTTGATGATTTAAATATATATAGTTCATTTCAATTTGTGAAGATGATTGAAAATATGATTGATTTATGAGAAAATCAATTGAGTTTGACTTGATTTGGATTAAGATTTGCTAAGTCCATGGGATAGGTCATATGGCTTAGAAGGGTTTTGATTTAATTTGATTTAGTTTGATTTAGTTTTGATCATTTGAATGTAGATTTGATTTATATTTAGAAGATGATTGAAGATATAAATTGATTATGAGAAAATCAATTGATTTTGGATTGATTTGGATTAAGATTTAGCTAAGTCCATGGGATAGGTCATATGGCTTAGAAAGGGTTTCAAGTTTGATTTGATCATGGGCTTCAATCATTTGGTTTTGAAATTTGGGTTTGGATTTGATTTTAATTTGATGTTTGAATTGAACTTGAGGTTTCATTTTAGAAGGTGAACATGGATTGGATTTGGGTTGTAGGGTAGTGGATTATCCTAATCCCTAAGGCATAACCTAATCCTATGGTTAACCCTTCTAAGTCCTTAGACTTAGTTAAGTGTTTACCTAATTGTTAGAAGTGTCTTATGTCTAGAGAAGTCATAGTGTCTAGAAGACTCCTAAGTCTAAGATGGGAAAATTGAATTCACAAAAAGTGAGGTCAACAAGCCTAGGCTCTATAGTGTTGCCCTTGGAGATAGATGATTGGAAGACCAAGTTTCACATTATCTTACAATGCTTTGCTTGGGAAACCATGGATACATAAGAACAACATAGTTCCATTCCTTCTACATTAATGTATGAAGTTTGTGAGAGGTGAGATCATCTACTGTGTTAAAAGAGATCTCAAGCCATTTACAGTTCATGAGGTAGCATATGAGGATGCGCTTACTACCTCCCTCAAAATCAAGTCTATTCTCATGAACTTGGCCAAAGTTTAAAAATAAAAAAAGAAAAAAAAAAAAAAAAAGAAAAAAAAAAGAAAAGAAGAAAAGAGAATATGAAAAGAAAATAAAAGGGAGCAAATAGACTTGAGGAGGAAGTGGAGCTGACATTAGATTTCACCCATAGTTTATTACTCCATTCAACATATGGGGAATGACCTCCACCAGTGAGGAAGAGGCTCTTAGAGGCCCCTAGGGTGGAAAACCTCATTGGCCACCCAATAAAAGGTACCCAGCCTACCGAGTACACCGCTATTCATATAGACTTATAATCTAGTTCATAGGGTGAGTCTTATATGGTTAGCACACTTGCTCTTCTAGATTCTCTGAGGTGACACTTGAGATAGCAATGATGAAGACCTGCTCCAAAGCAAAGCATAAGTGTATCCAAGTCTATATGTGAAACAGTTGGGCATCTGTTGGAAACTTTAGCTCTGACCCCACTTTCCTCTCAAAAAGTTGAGGGCTTGGTCATTAAGGAAGCTCCTAAGTCATCCACAAGTGTGAAGACTCAAAGGTTCTTAGGAGCATCATCCTCAAGTCAAGAACTTGATGTAAAACTTGAGGATGATTCATATAAAGATTTAATAGAATTACCTTTTGATTGGTACTTGCTATGTGTTCATAATTTAGCAAAGAAAGGGTTAATCCCACATACTTGGTCAAAGCACAGGTCAGACTACTTCAAAAGAATATGGAAGAACAAATACAAAAGCTCTCAATCAATACCGACTACCATTGACAGGTCCACGATGATGACAATTACCGCTAGTCATTACCAATCATTTGGAATCTAATAGGTTCTTTTCAAATCACATTAACTCATAAGAGATGTTCTTAGAAACTTAGATGATCCAAATGATTTTGAAGTCAAAGATGCACAAGAAAGAAGAGATCAAGTCAACCATCGAAGCTCAAGGAAATCAACTTAGAACAAGAAGATCCACCACATACAGTTCTTTATTGAATGAAATTGAAACCAATGACTTAGTTAGTTAGATTGAAGTTTAAGGGCGCTTTGCATGGAGTTATGAAGAGATGATTGGCTCTTGATGTAGTCCATAAACTAATAATAGAGCCTACTAACCCTATCATCAAGGACACATGCAATTAGACATAGAATGTCATTTATGAAGTCAAGAATTGACGATGCGCTTCATTCGAAGAAAAATACCCTACTTGGTTAGCCAGCATCATCCTAGTTAAGAAAAAGAATGGGAAAATTCACATATGTGTTGATTTTAGGATTTAAATAAGGCATGTTGAAAAGATGAATTTCTACTTAACTCGAGTTGATGGTGGACATTGCCTCATCTCATGCATTATTCTCTTCATGGATGGCTCATTTGGATATAACCAAATAAAGATGGCCCTTGAAGATGAAAGAAATGCTACTTTTAGAACCCCAACAAAAAATCTATTACTATAAGGTCATGCCTTTAGCCTTAAAAAATGCTACATACCAAAGCTATGAATCAAATCTTCGATGAACTCATTCATCATCAAGTCGAGTGCTATGTCAATGATTTTGTGCTCAAAAGTAGAGAAACGGAAGACCATCTCTTTGACTTGAGAGTAGTTTTCAAACATTTAAGATAATTTAACCTCAAAATGAACCCCCTGAAGTGTGCATTTTGAGTAGATATAGCAAAATTCCTTGGGTTTGTTGTCTAACACTAGGGAATCTAAATAGATCTAGAGAAGTATAAGGTGATATTAGAAATGCCACCCCCTAAAAGTTTAAATCAACTCATATCATTCTAAGGGTGGTTGGCATATCTAAGATGCTTTATATCCAACTTATCGGAAGATGTCATCCATTCTCAGCACTTGTCAAAAGGACACCAAGTTCAAGTGGAAGACAAGTATGAGCATGCCTCAAGACATCAAGCATTACATGATGCCACAGTTCTAGCAGCTATCCTGCAAGCTGCTCATACTTTACACTACTGCATTAGAAGACTACCTTGGTGCTTTGTTGGCCCAAGCCAATGATGAAGAGAAGGAAAACACACTCTACTACCTCAGCCATCATCTAATCCATGTTGAGGCTAATTATCAATCCATGGATACGGCTAGGCAATGCCACCAATGTCAAATATGGTGTGGTCCTACACCAACCACCCAACATTCTACATCCTACATTGGCCTCATGGCCATTCAAGTGTTGGGGTACCACATGGGTCCTATTGATCCTCTTTCTTCCAAGGGCCATCATCCATCTAGCTAACTACTTTTCCAAATGGGTGAAGGTGATTCACTTAGAGGTCACAACTCAACATGTGCTCTAGTTTTTAAGAACTAGATCAGATATAGGTTTGAGTGCCTCGATGAATTATATCTTAATGGTATTGCATTCAAGAGCAAGATCAACAACTTTTCCGAGAGACATAATAGATTGGAGATATTTTACCATCAACTACTGAGGTGGCTTAGTAGAGCTTTCAATCAAATGCTCATTTAAATACAAGAAGACACTAAAATAAGTTTAGGGTATGAGTAGTTAGTTGAAGCCATATGGGCCTACTACACCATATATATATAAAACTACAACTCACTTTTTCTCTAGTGTATGGTCTCAAGTCGCTCTACCATTAGAAGTCCAACTCATCACTAAGGATATTGGGTAGCAAGATCACAATAGAGTAGAATGCTACATTAGAAGAGCTTGAAGGTTTGAGAGAGACGCCAAGGGCATGCCAAATCCTCGAGTTATAAAAGATAAAATGATTCAAGCTCATAACAAGTTGGTCATCCTAGAGCTTTTCAAGTAGAGAGCTTATTTTAGATGAGGAGATCGATTGTTGCCCATTGTAAGATGGGAGGCAAGTTTGAACCCACTTGGGAAGGCCCTTTGCCATAGAGAAGGCTTACCAAAGAGGATCTTATCAACTTATTAATCATAAGGTAGAGCCCAATGCTTCCAAATCAATGGGCTCTACTTAAATAAATATAATAAATCATGTTTGAAAATAATTATCATCAATGAAAATTCCATTTTGAATTCAATCTCTTCCAAGTTGAAAAGTATTCTTATTTGTGAATCTACCTGATGTGTTTAGGTAGGTGTAAGAACCCGAAGCAACCTTCATCACACAACACAAACACAAAACATATAAAACATATAAAATAAACACATATCTTTTATCTTAGTTACTCTAAGTTAAGATAATGCCCCTAGTGACACTCACCTTCTCTAGGTCTCGATAGCTACCGCTAGTGTGTCACCCCAATGGTCTTCTTGCTTTGAGGATGTAAGTCTACACTTTCCTTCCTTACTTGTTCACTACACACCCACAAGTGCCTCTTAGTTTAGTAGCTACCGCGGTAAGCTACCTCATGTTGGCTTTGTTTAAGAGGATGTGAGTCTGCTACACTTTCTTCTTAGATTAGCCTTCATGCACCGATTTGGTCAGTATATTAGGTTTAGGATAGTCCCCTAGTGGCTCCTTCCTCCCTAACTACTTCAAGTCCTGTCTAGTCCTTCCTGGGCTCCCCGCTAGTAGTCGCTTAGGTTGATATCATCCTCCCATGATGATAGACTATCCCGATGATCGTTCTACTTGGAAAGTTATATTCCTACACACTTTCTTTTCTTGATTGATATTGCACACCGAAGGGCACCTTAGGTTGGTTCTCACTATACTCATGGATACACCACTCACGATGGATACACCTTAGGTTGGTTGGTTCTTCACCTTAGATACACCACTCATGGTAGATGTAAGTCTGCTACACTTTCTCCTTGAGTTGGCCATCTTACACCTATAAGATTTCTTTCCGTGGATTAGATAACGTCCCTAACTCACCTCCCTGTGGCACTATATTTGGATCACATCCTTTCAGGATCTTTAGACACTACCCGGGTTACTATCGAATTGGACAGTTCCCCTTTCCTAATCACCACCCCTATGGTTAGAGAATTTGTCCTGGATGCGATTCTCCCTTGGTCCAAAAACTAATGGGTCCACACAAAGATATAAATAAATAAAAAATATATTCATGGATTAGAAGATGCCCTCCTTCTTCCTAAGAAGGCATCCTATCTTTAGGTAGTGTCAATAAAACTCCATATAGAATCACTACTCTTAAGTTGACATAAGTCCCCAACAACATTCACTTAATAGTCATCCCTAAGTCGTTTGATTTTTTTGCTACCAACAAGTCACCCAAGGTCGCTTTAGAAGATGTAAATATGCTATGCCTCTTCCTAGCACAAACATTGACACCAAAAGCCAACCCCTTGGTTGTCTAGCTCTACCCCACATCTAGTAGACTATCCTTTGGATTTGTAAATCAGATGGACAAGTCCGATATAGCCCCTTCTTAGTGGATCCATCACACACCCACATGGTCCATAAATTAAATCTATTAAATTTGTCCCAGCTCACATCCCTAAAATTCCTCAATTTGAAATCAAACTAAACCAAACAAACCATATCAAATCACATGAAATGAAGATAAAATTAATTCACTACTTTGAGTTGATAAAGTCCCCAATGACATTCACTCAATAGTCCCCAGTTTGATTTATGTGCATCCAACAGTCACTACAACATTGTTCCTCACTTTGAAGATGTAAGTGATATGCCTCTTCCTAGCACCATTTCACATCGATAGGCAACCCCAAAGGTTGGCTAGCTCACCTAGTGGTAGACTATCCCTTGGATTTGTAAACCCGTTAGGTCAAATATAGCCCCTTCATAGTGGGTTCATCGCACACAGATAGGGTCCATACATTAACTCAAATTAAATAAAACCTAATATGATTTTCCCGAGTGGAGTTAAATCACGCCTTCTCCTGGAGCCCAAATCATATGTAAACAAGTCAAACAAATCAAATTCAAAACCAACCTCTAGTGGAGCCAAATTAAACCAACTCCCTAGAGTCTAAATTAAAGAAATCCAACCAAACTCTTATTCCTGATATACATCCCTAAACAAATCTATGAAATCAAACTCAAATCTAATCCTAGATAGTAACTCGCTTCCCTAGTGGAAGGTTCATATACCATCCTCAAGAAGCCCATATCTCTAGATATGCCTCTATCAATAAACTAAATAAAAAAGTCAATCACCCTCGTGGATTATAGATTCTTATCCCTAGTAGATTTTCTTTCCACAAATCATATTGTCAAATCAAATTCAAACTTTATCCCCAAATATATTTTCTTCTCTATGCCTCGACATACCCCTCACATGTCCAATGTATGTGTTCCCCTAACGGATCTCCCTCCATGTCCTTGACATGGAATTTCATCAAATCTTATTTCTTCTTATACACATTAATACTTCAACTAAAAGCCTAATAATGTATTTGTTCAAATTACATCATCTTAACATTGTAATCAACATTTTATGATTTATGATGGTGCAAGCTCAAACTAACTATACAATATCATGCTAAACATATTATAGTGTGAATTAACACATTATATTATATTATAATATATGATGTTATATTATAATTTGCTATAATATAATATATTGTCTAACATTACACCTCATTAGAATCACTTAAAAGGAACAAATAAAAAATATTTCAAAATATGAATAATGTTCATTTTGATGTAAAATTATTTTTTATTAGAAATGGTACAAAATAGCATAATTTTGGTGATGTTTCTTGCCATGAATTTGGGAAAATTCTTCCATCTCAACCTTCAAATTAAATTTTGTGAGTTTTGACCTTATTATAATAAAAGTAAAACATACTAAAATGTACAATATTTAATAACACACCACCACATTCATATATATATGTGGTTATATATGTACATTATATTTTAATATGCTTTCATATAATATATTATCTTACATTACACCTTAAAATGATAATATAAAATGTATAAAATATGGTTGAAAAATGAACATTTATTTTGGATACAAAATTCTTCTCTTTTGATTAAATGACACACCATAGTACACCCCCAATGTTGTTTCCTAAACTTACATTAAATTTGGCAAAATCCCACCATCTCAGCCTATAAATTAGTATTTTTATGGATTATACTAGTACAAATTCTACTACATCATACTATAAGTAACTAAAATATGCTAAACAACAAGTAGTAATACACAATTGTATGTTATAATGTATGATGCTACACTATGTTATGGAATCCTATATCATAATACACTATATCATATTATATTATATTATATTATATTGCATATCAGATCACAAGGGATTTCTTAAGATAAAATATCATAAAATTAGTCTAAATAATAAAAAAACTATATATTTTAGTTGTATCACTTTCATTTTTTATATTGAAACAATATATTATGATGCCATGCTCTACTGATTATGAATTAGGCCAAATTCCACCAATTTAAAGTCTAAATCAACATTTTTATAAATAATGCTAGTATTTCGATTACATGATTGTATAATACTAAAAGAATTTAAAATGTGAAGAACAATATATTATGATATATGATGTTATATTATGCTACAACATATAATATTTATTTAGAATATAAAATCTTACTTTTTAGACTACAAGTGTATACACACCTTTGGTACTAAACCTAATTCCCACTTCAAATTTAACAAATTTCATCATTTGATTTATTAAATCAATCTTTTATGATTTATATTAAAATAGACTATACCATAATACCATAATAATATACTAAAACATTTCAAAACATCTTATAACATCCAAATACACATCACTACATGCTCAAATATATAGATTATACTATAATATATGGTATTATAATTTGAGATAGATTAGGGTTTAAATCTCTAATAGTCAAGGAAAGCTTGAAGTCATTTTCTTTAACTACCATAACTATGGATTAGGTCATTCTTAGATCTCTAAATGACATCTTTATTCAAGGTTTAGGATTTGGGGTTTAGTTGGGTTTAGGGTTTGTGGGTTTAATGTTATTTAGGGTTTAGGGTTTAGGTTTAGTTTGGGATTTAGTGTTTAGTTTAGGGTTTTAGGGTTTGAGGGTTATGGTGGTTTTGGGTTTGTATGTGGTTTGGGGTTTAGGGTTTTAGGGTTTTGTGGTTTTGGGGTTTAGGTTTTATTTTAGTGTTTATTATGGTTTAGAATTTTCTTTAGGGTTTAGGGTTTTATAGGTTTAGGTTTAAGATTTTTTTTGTGGTTTAGGTTTAAGTTTTTAATAGAAAACAAATTTAGATTCAACATTTCTTCTTTAATTTCATCAACCAAGTAGCACCTGTTTTCTAAGAGACAAGTGATGACATAGATCAAAAAAGAGTAGCACCCATAGAGCAAAAACCTAGATAAGTAGAACCATCTATCATAAAGACACGCCCATAAGCAGATGATAGACTATTCTTATTTCTAGTTCCCATTAGAAACCACCCCCTCAAAATGAGATCTATCATCATATTCCTGATCTCTCTCTCCACCACCAGCATATCTATAACCTCCATCGCTCTTCCTATCACCATAACCACCACTGCTCTAACCTCCACCTCCATATCCACCAACACCTCTAAATCTCCCACCACCACTATGATAATCATTGCCTCTACCTTCACCTCCACCACCAAATCTAGAGTGAGCCTAGTTGATGGTGATGTTTCTACCATCAAGGTTCTGCCCATTCTTGTTAGGTTTAGGTTGGTTTAGGGTTTAGGTTTAATGTAGGTCAGGTTTTGGTAAAGTAGTAGTATGGCTATTTTAGGGTATAGGGTTTCTGTAGGGTAGTGGGGTTTTAGGCATCTCAGGTTAGGGCTCAGAGCCTAAGGTCATTTTAAAGCAAACCATAAGTATTTAGTGATTTAATTTTTTATTATTAGTTTATTTATTTATCTTTATTTATCTTCTAATTAGTTTATTATTTTATTTATTTAGTTGGTATTTTAATCTATTTTAGGTAGTTTATTTGAATATTTTTTATTTATTTTTAGTTTATTTTTATTTTAGATTTAAGTTTAGGTTTTATTTTATTTTTAGGTTTAGTTTTAGGTTTTATTTAGTCATTTTATTATTTTTAGTTTAGGTTTATCTTATTTTATTTAATTATTTATTTAGTCATGTTTTTGGCTTAGTTTACTATTTTAGTTTAGGTTTAGATTTATTTATTTAGTTTTTTTATTTTATAGTTTATTTATATATTTATTTTTTTTAGTTTAGGATTTGTGGTTTATTTTCCATTTAGGTTTTATTTAGGTTTTTATTTAGTTTTATTTTATTTTACCTTTAGGTTTTATTTTATTTTTATTTTAAATTTAGTTTTATTTTGTTGGTTTTATTTTAGATTTATTTTATTTTTTTACCTTAGTTTTTAGGTTTTTTCTTTTATTTTATTTTATTTTATTTTTATTTTTTATTTTATTTCTTTAGTTTAGTTTAGTTTTAGTTTATTTTCTCTTTCTTTATATTTATTTCAGCTTGTGATATTTATCTTTTGGTCTTATCTAGATTAGGGTAGGGCTTAGGCCCAGAGTCAGCCCAGTTTATATCAGTTCCTGCCTCAGGCCTTCCTCTCAGGGCTCAGAGCCCAGGGTTCAGGGCCTTTCCTAGGCCCAGTGCCCAGGCCTATCAGTCTGGGTTTGGGTGGCCTGTGGCTCATGTGGCACCAGCTTACAGTGCTTGTGGCTCAGCCTCTGGTTCAATAGGGCCCAGGGTTGGTGGCCTGGGCCTGGGTTGTGTGGTTTGGTGGTCAGGGTTACAGGGTGTCAGGTCCAAGCCTAGGGTGGGTAGGGTTTTATTTTAGGGTTTATTTATGGCTGGATTAAGGTTTAGGTTTTAGCTCAGTTTTAGGTTTTAGGTAGGGTTTAGTGTTTTGAGTTTGGGTTTTGTTTTAGGTTTAGGGTTTTAGTTTTAGGTTTGGGTTTTTTTTTAATAAAGAACAAATTTGTTTCAACATTTCTTCTTTTGATTTCATCAACCAAGTAGACCCCAAGTTTTCTAAGATACAAGACATGACCAAAAAAAGAGCACCATAGTAATCAAAACCCTAGATAAGTAGAATTGTCTTATAAATATAGTTTCATAAGCTGATCAATCATCCATTTTTAGTTTATCTGCTCCATCAAAATGACCTCTCGAGTAGGATCACCACATATCCCATCTCTCCCACCACCAGACTACTTTAACCCCATTGCTCATAACCACCACCTCCATACCAAGACCTCTACATCCCACCACCACTATGATAACCGACTCCTCTCACCTCCAGATCTGACTAAGTGTGGTTAATGGTGATGTTCTAGGTTTACATTCTTAGGGTTTACATTTAGGTTTAATTAGGTTTTAGTGTTTAGTTAAGTTTTTAACTTTTGTAGTTACTTTTAGGTTTAGTTTACTTTGGGATTTTGTGGTTAGGTTTAGGTGGTTTTGTATTAGTTTATTTTAGTATTTTAGCTTGCTTTAGTTTTTTAGTTATTTTGCCTATTTATTTTTTTTTTTATATGTATTAGGTTTATTTTAAAACCAAGCAAACCATTTATGCCTATTTATTTATTTCTAGTCTTTTTCATTTATTTTAGCTATTTATTATTTTTATAGTTTTTTATTTATCTTTTCTAGGCTCTACCATCTAGTAGTATTTTATCTTTAGTTTTTATCTTATCTTATCAAGGTCTTATTTTATTCAGCTCAGCTTAGCCTATTATCTTTGGCTATTTTTAGCTCAGGCTAGTTATTTTTTTTTTATCTTATCTTATTTAGGCCTAGGCCTAGGTCACATTTATCTTTAGGTTTTTAGGTTTATTTTATCTTTAGCCTAGTTTATCTTAGTTTGCTTAGGCCTATTTTATTTAGGGCCTTTTTAGCCTAGTTTAGGTTTTATTTATTTTCAAGTCTAATCTTAGGTCATTATTTTTGTTTTTATAATTAGTTTATTTATATTTTAGTTTAGTTTTATTTTTTATTTTAGGTTTTATTTTATTAGTGAGGTTTTATTTTATTTTATTTTATTAGTTTCTTTTTATATTTTATTTTCTTTATTTTAAGTTTAGGGTTTAGGTTTATGTTTTAGTTTATCTTTTCATTTTATTTTATTTTTTTCTTTTATTTTATTCTTTGATTTATTTATTTTTTTATTTTAAGTTTATTTAATTTAGGCTTTAGATTTTTTTTTATTTGTTTTAGATTTAGTTTAAGGTTTGGGTTTGGCTTTATGCTTTAGTTTAGATTTTAGATTTTAGGTTTAGTTTTATGCTTTATGCATCTGATCTATTTCTTATTTCTCTAGTTCCCATCAACCACTGCCTCAGTAGTGGATCCACCATCATATCTCGATCTCTCCTCCTGCCACCACCATTGTAACCTCCACTTCATAACCACCACACCTCCATATCCACTAGCACCTCATCCACCACCACTACAGCTCTCCTTTCACCTCCTAGATCTAGACTAATCCTAGTTGATTGATATTTAGGTTCTCACCCATTCTGTTCAAGTTTAGTTTTAGGTTTATTATTTTTATAGTTTAACTTATTTTAAGTTTAGGTTTAGATTTTATTTATTTTAGTTTAGTTTATTTTAGTTTAGGTTTAAGTTTATTTTCTTATTTATTTTATTTATGTTAGGTTTTTAGTTTAGTTTAGCTTTACTTTTATTCATTTTTATTTTTTTTTAGGTTTAGGTTTTATTTAGTGTTTATTTTATTTTATTTTAAGTTTATTTTATTTTAATCTATTTAGCTTTTATTTTATTATTGTTTTATCTTATTTTGCCTATCAGGTTTTTCTTATTTATAGTTTTATTTATTTTATCTATTTTAGGTCATTTATTATTTATCTTTTATTTCTATCTTTATCATTATTTATTTATCATTATTTAGGCCTAGATCTTGTTAGTTAGGCTCATAGAGCTCAGCCCAGTCTTTATGGCTCATGCCTAGACTCAGTCGCCTGGGCTCATGGCCTTTGGTCTGGGGCTCAGGGCTTGGCCCATATCTAGCCCAATGGCTCAGGGCTCATCAGCAGCTCCTAGGCCTCCCTGTGGGCCTAGGGCCCAGGCTGTGGCTCAGTCCCAGGGCCCATCTGGTACAGCCCAGTGGCCCAGGGCCCAGCCCAGGGTCTTGTGGCCTATCTAGCCCAGCTCCAGTGCCTGGGCAGTCTCAGCTCCAGGCTCAGTGGCCTACTCTGTATCAGCCTGGCCTAGGGCCAGCCTGGGCCCAGCACTTGGCTCAGATCAGCCCATCCTGTGATTCAGGGCCCATGGCCTTCTCAGCTCCAGTGCCTGCCTCAGGGCCCAGGGCCCATCTTGGCCTCTGTCAGCCCAGTGGCCAGTCAGCCCCAGTCTCCACTCAGTCTGGCCCATAGGGACCACTCCAGGGCTCAGACAAGCCTGTGGCCCAGGGCAGTAGGCTCATGTCATTTTGGGTTTAGGGCTCAGTCTTTAAAAAGAAACACTAGCCCAGGTTTGGCTCTTATCTTACTTAATTTTAGGCATCTCATTTTATCATCTAGCACACCCTTAAGCTCATCTCATCATTATTTAGGGCCTAACCTTTCATTTTATCTCATTTAGCCCATCTTTACTAGCTCAGCCTCAGCTCAGTGGCTCAGTCAGGCCTAGGGCTCAGGCCCAGGGTCTTGTGGCCTTATCTTAAGGGCTCAGCCCAGATTACTCAGTGGCCTGGCCCAGCCTGGTTGGCCTAGCCCAGGGCTAGGGCCTAGGGCCTAGGATCTAGGCATGCCTAGGACTGGCCTGGCCATAAGCCCAGGGCTCAGCCTGTAGTCCACAGGCTCTCCAGCTTTAGCTCTTTGGTCTAGAGTTTACTTTATGATCCAAAGTCCTCAGGATCTGGTAGATTATTATTTTTAAATTAAACCCACCAGTAGTATTTTAGTTTATAGTTTTATTTCTTTATTTATAGTTTTATTTTTATTTTATTTATATTTTTATTTTATTTTATTTAGTTTTAAGGCTCTTTATTTATTATTTTTTTTTTTTAGTATTTTTATTTTTATTTAGTTTTATGTTTTATTATTTTTTTAGGTCCAGTTTAGGTTTATTTAGTTTATTTTTAGGTATTTTTAGCTAGTTTTTAGGTTTTATTTTTTATTATTTATTTAGGTATTATTTTATAGTTTATTTTAAGTTAGTTTTTTATTTATTTTATTTTTTATATTTATTATTTTATCTATTCTTTAGATTTAGTTTTATTTTAGTTTTATTTTATTTTATTTATATTTTAGTCCATTTATATTTATTTATTTTTTTAATTTTATTTTATCTTTATTATTTTTATTAGTTTATAGTATTTTATTTTAATTAGTAGTCTTTTTACCTTTTAGTTTATTTTATTTTTATTTTATTTAGGCTGTTTTTATCTTTATCTTTTTAGGCCTAGATCTTTTTATTCATTAACCCATCTCATCTAGTGGCCCAGATTTAGTTTGTGGCTCTCTTCTAGGGCCCAGGTTTCAGCACAGGATGGGCCTCCGGGCCTCCTTCAGTGGCTCCAGGCTTCAGTGCCTAGGCCCATTTGGCTCCTGGGCCTCAGAGTCAGGCCCAGGCTCTGGCCTTGCCCAGGCCTCCCTCTCAGGGCCAGGGCCCAGTGGCCTCAGGGCCTCATCCCCAGTGGCCATGGGCCAGGCACAGGCCTGTCCTGCCTCATCATGTGGCTCAGTGCCCAGATCTCCAGGCCTAGGGCTGTCAGCAGGCCCAGGCCCAGAGCCCAGGGCCCATGGTAGCCCAGGGTCACTCAGTCTATCTCAGTCCAGCTCTTGGTTTCAGTGATTCCAGGGCATCTCAGTGGCCCAGCCTCCTAGGGCCTGGGCAGGGTCTGGCCTGGGCCCCAGGCCTCAGGGTCTGGCCTTAGGCCTCAGTACTTAGGGCTAGGGCTCAGTTTGGTATCAAGTCATTTTATTCAGCTCAGGGTCTATTTACCAGGTTTGGCCTACTAGCCCATGACTGGCCAGGGCCCAGCCCAGCTGCCTAGGTCAGTTTGGGATGGCCCAGCTCCAGGGCCTAGGCCCATCTATTGATCTAGCAAACCCATTGGCCTTTATCTGCCTCATCTATCTAGCAGCCATCTATTAGCTCAGCCTAGCCTTAGATCATGCCTTTAACCCAGGCTCCATTCATCTTATCTAGCTCCAGCCTTTACCATTTATCTTTATCTTTCTAGCTCATTCTTTCTGGTCAGGGCCCAGGCCCAGGGCCTAGGCCTTGGCCTTAGGCCCATGCCCATGGCCTAGGCTCATAATCAGCCCCAGTGTGGCCCAGTATTTTGGCTCATGTCAGTATTCTGGTGGTCTCCAGGCTCAGCTTAGGCCCAGGGTCAGTGGTTTAGTGGTAAGGCCTCAGGGCCTCAGGGCCTAGGCTCAGGCCTTGGGCCCAGGGTCCTCCTAGTCTTAGCCTGTCCAGGCCTGGGCCCATGGCCTAGCCCAGTAGCCTAGGTTTTGGGTTAGCTCAGGGTGGTGTGGTCTCCAGGGCCCAGGGGCCTAGCTCCAGCTTAGCTCTTTGGGCCTTGGCTTATTTTTTTAATCAAACAACCCAAGTCATTGCCTATCCTTTTACAAACCCAGCACATAGGTAGCCCAGTCTTATTTTATTCCTTTATTATTAGATCTAGCTCATTCATCTTTTATCTTAGCTCATTTATCTTACCTTAGCCTTTCCCATTATCTTATCTAGCTCAGGCCTTCTTATCCATTCATCTTATTTTATTCCAGCTCATCCCTCATGCCTTTAGGCCCATGGCCCAGGGCCCAGGGCCCAGGGCCCATGATCTGGGCCCAGTGGCTCAGGCTCTGTGGCCCAGGCCCAGATCAGGGCCTAAGACTGTGGCTCTGGCCTAGGATCAGGTGACTGGTGGGGCTCATGGTCATGGCCTGGGGCTCCAGTCAGCCTCAGGGGCCTCAAGCCCAGCCCAGCTCAGTTCCATGGCTCAACCCATGGTGGGTCCTGTGGTCTTCAGGGCTCAGGCCTGTGCTCAGATCAGTGTGTCTCAGGCTTAGGCCTAGGGTGGTTTTGCCTGGGCTGAAGCCCAGATCAGGGCTCATGGGGCCTACTTTAAAAAAATCCTCAAACAGTCATTTATCTTAGCTCATTTATCTTATCAGGCCTTTAATCTATAGTTAATCATTTAGGCCCATTATTTGCCCAGTCTTATCTTAGTTTAGTATTAGGCCTATATTTTAACTCTTATTTTTATCTTATTTTTAGTTTAGTTTCATCAGAGCTTAATATTTTGGGTTGTTAGTTATTTAGGCTATTTTAGTTATTTAGCTCAGGCCTAGGTTTTTTAGTCATTTTATTTTATTTAGGTAGTCTTTAGGTTATTTATTAAGATCAGTTTTGGTTATTTATTTAGCTTATTTATTATTTGGGTTTAGTTTTAGTTTTATTTTAGTTTTATTTTATTTATTTTTTTAGTTTTATTTATTTTATATTTAGTTTAGTTTTATTTTTTTATTTTATTTTATTTTATAGGTTTATCTTATTATTTTACATTTTTTTTTAAGATTTTATCTTACATTTTATCTATCTTTAGCTTCTTTTCTTTTATTTTATTTTATTTATTTTTATCTTTATTTTATTTTAGGTCTTTTATTTTATTTTATTTTATTTTATTTTATTTTACTCATTTTATTTAGTTTATTTTATTTATCATTTTTAGGTTTTATCAGCCAAGCTTTAGGCTTTATAGCCCAGTCTTGGCCCAGGCCTTAACTCCAGCCCAGGCCAGGGCCCAGGCCTAGGCCTGTCAGCTCTCATGGCCTGCATCAGGCTCAGTGGCCCAGTGTCACCCAGGGTCCAGGTCAGCTCAGTAGCCCAGGCCCAGGGCCTCTGCCCAGCCCAGGCCCAGGATCTGGCTATCCTGGGCTCTCAGTCTCCAGGGCCTGTGGCCCTGGGCCCAGCTCCACTTCAGCCCAGGCCCAGGGCCTCAGGGCCCAGGCCTGGGCCCAGGGTCAGTCTCCTGCCTGGGGCCACTGTTCACCTCAGATCATTCTGGCCAGGGCTCAGCCTCTGGCCTTAGGGCCTGCCCAATCAGTTCCCAGGGTCTTCCCAGCCAGCCTAGGTCCTGGCCTAGGGCCTTCATTATGCCTAGGCCCATGCCAGATAGCCTGGGCCACAGATCTAGCCTGGGCCTGGCCTTGTGATCAGCTCAGGGCCTTCTTTAGGCTCAGGGCCTAGGGTCAGGGCTCAGGGCCCAGGGCCTAGGGCCTAGGCTCCAGGCCTCAGGCCCAGTCAGGCCTGGGCTCCATGTCAGGGCCTTTTTAGCTAGCCTTAGGCCTGGGCTATCCAGCATCTTTATAAATCAAGCAAACCCACAGGCCTAGGGCCTTAGTGCTCAGGTTTATTATTTATCATCTTTAGGCTTATTCTTATGTATCTTAATCATAGCCTTTATCCATTATCTTTATATTTCTTTTAGTTATTTATATTATTATATATCTTTTACTATTTATAATACATTATTTCTTTAGCCTAGGCTCTCTAAGTTTAATCTATAATTATAGTCTTATCTTTTATTTAGCCTTATTTATTCTTTTGTGGCCTCAGCTATGATCAGGCCTTAAAGGCTCATGGCTCAGTGGCTCATCATCCTGGGCCCAGGGCCCAGGGCCCATAGCCTAGGCCTCTAGGGCCTGGGCTCAGGCCCAGGGCCTGTGTGGCTGTGGTCATAGGCCTTGGCCTCTCTCAGACTCAGCCTGTGGTCTAGATCTAGGGTCTATCAGTGGCCCAGTAATCTCCATCAGGGCCTGGGCCCATCTCAGGCCTAGGGCCCAGTGGCAGAGCCTCAGGCTCAGGGCCAGGGCCTCAGATCTTGTGGCAGGCCCAGGGCTGCAGGCCCAGTGTCAGTCATCTGGCCCAGGGCCTGGGCCAGCCATTCTAGGGGCTAGGTCTCCAAGCAAACCATTGCCTAGGCCTATCTAGCTTTATTTTATCTCTTATCTTTATTTTAAGTCATTTTATTTTTATCTAGCCTAGTATATATCCAGGCTTTATCTTTAGAATTTTAGGCCTGCCCAGTATTACCTGAGCTATTATTATTTTAGGTTTTTTTTTAGGCCTATATCAGGCCTATTATCAGTGGCCCAGTTTTATTTTATCTCATATTCAGGTATTTTAGTCAGATCATTTTTAGTTTATATTTTGGCCTAGTTAGTCAGGTCAGCCTAATTAAGGCAGGCCTGGGTTTATTTATTTCTTTACCATTTAGTTTATTTTATTTTATTTTATATTATTTATTTGGTTTAGTTTCCTTTTAGGGTTTGATTTATCTTTATTTATTTAGCTCTTTTAGTTTCTTTTAGGTTTTATTTTATTTTATCTTTTATCTTATTTATTTTATCTTTATTTTATTTTTTTATCTAGTATTTATTTTATTTAGCCAGTTTCTCTTTATCTTTATCTTTATCTTATTTTATATTTATCTTTATTTTATCTTATCTTTAAGCCTTTACTCATTTATTTTATATTTTATCTTATTTTATATCCAGCTTTACTTATTTTATTTTGTTTTATTTAGCTCAGCTCAGGCCTTTGCCTATTTCCCTGGTCTCCCAGCCTAGTCTGGCCCAAGGATCTTGGGCCCAGGGCTCAGTCTTGCCCAGGGTCAGGCCCAGGCCTCTCAGGCAGGCTTGGCCAGTCTAGGGCCAGGTCAACCCGCTCATGTCAGCCTGGCTCAGTGGCTCATGGGCCCAGGCTCAGTTCTGCCCAGGGCAGGGCAAGCCCAGGGCCTAGGGTCATGCCTCCTTGTGGCTCAGTTTGATCTGCTTCCAGCCTTGGCTTAGGGCCCTTCAGCTCAGTGTCAGCCTGGGGCCTCTCAGTGGGTCAGGCTACTGGGCTTGGGCCTAGGTCATGGGCCTAGCTCATGCCTTCTGGGCCAATATTAGGCCAGCTTCAGTAGGCTCAGTCAGTCTGGTTTCTTCAGCCTGCAGGCTCAGTTTGCCTTTTTTTATCTAGTTTTAAAAACTAGGCCTTTATCTTTACTTTTTATTTACTTTTATTTTTTATCTTTTGACGCTTATATTTTATTTTAGTCTTTAGGCTCTTTATTTATTTTATTTTATCTTTATTTTATCTATTTTATCATTTATTTTATCTTAGGTTTATTTTATCTTTATTTTATTTTATAGGTTTTATTTATTTTATCTAGCCTTATCTTTACTCTATCTTTTGTTTATCTAGGTTCATGTCAGTGTTAGGCTATGGCCTTCATGGCCTATCTGGCCTGTCATTATCAGTCCTGCCCATCTCAGAGGCTCAGTATCTTGGCCCAGATCCTCAGGCTTAGGCCCATGGTCATGGCCTTTTGGGGTCAGGCTCATGCCCAGGACTAGGCCTGTCCCAGCCTGTGCCATCTAGGTCCAACACCACCAGGCTCAGATCTGGTTTTGTGGCTCCAGCCTTTGGCTCAGATCAGGCCCAGGGTTATCTAGCCTCAGGGCCTGGCCTTTGGGCCTAGTGGCCTGTTGGCCTAGGATTGGGCCTATTTTAGGGTTTGTGGCCTTTTAAAATTTAGCTACCAAACTGTTTATAGTTTATCTTTTATTTTATTTTATTTTTATTTTTTTATTTATTAGTTTATTATTTAGTTTTATTTTATTTTTTTATTTTTTATTTATTTATTTTAGTAGTTTATTTTTTATTTTTTTTATTTTTTATTTTATTTTTTTTAGTTTATCAGTCTTTTTATTTATTTTTTTGTTTTATTTAGTTTTTATTTTTTTATTTTTTGGTTTTATTTTTATTTAGTTTATTTATTTTTTTATTTTATTTTATTTTAGAGTTTATCTAGTTTAGTTTAGTTTATTAAGTTAGGTAGTTTATTTTATTTTGTTTTTTTATTTTTTTTAAGTTCATTTATTTTGGTTTATTTTTATTTATTTATTTAGTTGGGTTTTAGTTTTTAGATTTTATTTTTTATTTTATTTTTTTATGTTTATTTTATTTATTTTATTTTTTTATTTTTTTATTTTTAGGTTTTATCTTATTTTACATCTTAATTTTAAGATTTTTTATCATCTAATTTTATCTTTTTTATTTAGTTTTCTATTTTATTTTAGTCTTTATTTTTATTTATTTTATCTTTTAGGTTTATTTTAGGTTTCAGGCTCTATTTATCTTTATCTTATATCTTATCTAGCTCATTTCTTATTTATTTTATTTAGGTCTTTTTCCCAGTGGCTAGTGCTTCAGTTTCAGGGTCTTCTTGGTTGCCTAGGGCCAGCCCAGGGCCCATCATATGCCTCATGGCCTTCATTCAGCTCAGTTTAATCTTTTTACCAGGCCCATCCTTAGCTCCACTCATCTTCCCAGGGCCTCTCCTTATCTCAGTGGCCTTGGCCTGGGCCTGGCCCAGGTCAGCTTAGTCCCAGGCCCAGTATCTCGCCCACCACTCCACCTTCAGTGGCTCTCAGAGCCCAGGCCCAGCCCAGGCCCAGTCTTTGTCTGGGCTCACCAGTGGCCTGGCCCAGATCATCTTCAGGGCCCATTAGGGCCCAGTGTGGCCCAGCCTGGCTCAGGCTAGTGGCCTTGTGGCTCATTCTGTGGTCAGCCAGGGCCTCAGGCTCATAAATCAGTGTCTGAGCTCCCACCCATTCAGGTCAGCATCAGTATTCATTTTACTCTGTGTATTCAGGGCCCAGGGCCTTGGCTCATGGCCTGGGCCCATGTCAGGGCTCAGATCTTACGCCCAGGTCAGCTCATTAATGCTCATTATGGCCTATTCAGCATCTTATTAAACTCAAACCCAAACCTAGAGGCTCACTTTATCTTTATCATTTTAGCATTATCTTTATCATAACTTAACTAATCAAGTTTATCCAGGCTCATCTATTTAGCCTAGTTTTATTATATCTTATATTCTTACTAATCACTCTTTATCTTTTAGCTCAGCCTCATCTTAGCTCAAGTCATACATCTAAAGCCTATCATATCTTTAGGGCTCTCCTCAGCTCTAGCTTGCCTAGTGGCTCAGGTCCAGTGGCTGTGGCTCAGGGTCTTGGTGGCCTGTGGCTCAGTCTGGCTCAGTGGCCCAGGGCCCAGCCTGTGCTCAGGTTTAGCCTGCTCAGTGGCTCTGGCTCAGTCAGTGGCCTAGTGGCTCAGTGGCCTCCTAGGGCCCAGCTAGGGTCAGTGGCTCCCTAGGGCTCAGTCCTTGTGGCTCAGTGGCCTAGTGTACCTCAGGGCCCAGTAGCTCAGGCCTGTGGCCTTGTGGATCTGGCCCAGGCTCAGAGTTATAGCCTGGCTAGGATCAGATCAAGCTCAGTGGCTCATGGCCTAGGGCTTTATATTGACTGGCTCAGTGGATCTTTTTAAATCAAGCAAACCATCTTGTTTGCTCATTTTAGTATTTATTATTAATCTAGTTTATTTTATTTTTATCTTTTATTTAGTATTTTTATTTTATTTTAGTTTATTTACATTAGTTTAGGCTTTTATCTTAGTTTTGTGGCTTAGCTCTTTTTATCTTTTATTTGAGTTTCTTTATTTTATTTCTTTTAGTGTAGCTTTTAGTTTATTATTATTTTTTATTTCATTTTTATAATTTATTTGTGTTTTATTTTAGGTTTTATTTTAGTTTTATTCTTTTAGTTTGTGGGTTTTTATTTTTTAGTTTATTTTATTTTATTTAGTTTAGTTTAGTTTAATTAAGGTTTAGTTTCTTTATTTATTTTAGTTTTATTTATTTTAGTTTATTTATTTTAATTTTATTTATTTTATTTAGTTTAGTTTAAATTTTTTAGTTTAGGTTTTGATTTTATTTATATTTTATTTTTTTTGGTATATTTTAGGTTTAGCTTTTATTTAGTTTTATTTTTATTTTATTTTGTGGTATATTTTATTTTTATTTTACTAGTTTTATTTTAATATTTTTTATTTAGTTTATTTTATTTTAGTTTCTTAGTTTTCTTTATTTTAGTTTTATTTTTTTTTATTATTTATTTTATTTTGTTTTAGCTTCAGTTTAAGTTTTAGTTTAAGTTATTTTATATTTTATCTTATTATTTTATTTAATCAGATCTTATATTATTTATCTTTAAGTCTTATCAGCTTAGGTCTAGGGCCAGGTCCCAGTGCCCAGTTTAGTATCTGGCCTTAGTAGCCCAGGTTGGCCCAGGCTAGTCAGTGGGCTCATGGCCTTAGGGTCTAGCCTCAGCCCTCCTCAGTGGCCTGGGCTCCTGTATCTGGGTTTAGTGGCCTGGGCCCATGAGGCCAGCCTGGGGCCCAGGCTTGATCTTCTTCAGGCCAGGGTCAGTGCCAGGGCCCAGTGGCCCAGGTCAGCCTGGGGTGAGCCCAGGTCTTCAGCTCATTTGGCCTGGGGCTCAGGCTCAGTTAGGGCCCATGGCCCAGTGGTCATCAGGCCAAGTTAGGGCCTGGATGGGCCTAGGGCCAGGGTCTTTGCTCCAGGGCCTGGGCCCAGTGGCCCACAGCCCAGTGGCCCAGGCCTATTCAGTGGCCTGGGCCTTGGGCCTGTGGCCTGTGGGATCAGTGCCCAGGCCAAGGCCCAGGGTCTGGCTCAGCCAGCTCTTTAGAAAATCACAAACCCGCAGGCTAGCCTAGTGTCAGCTCATAGTCTTTATCTATCTATTATTATTATCTTTAATTTATTTATCTTATTAGTTTATTTATTCATTTATTAGTTATATTATTTATCTTATCTTATTTTTGACTAGCCTAGTTTTAGCCTAGGTTTTATTCATCTTTATCATTATCTTTAGGGATAGCCTATTATTTATTTATTTTTGTTCTTATTTAGCCCAGCCCAGGCCTAGTCTTGTGGCCTAGGCCCAGTGGTCTCAGCAAGGCCCAGCTTCAGGGCTCAGGCCCAGGCCTGGCCTGTGGCCTTGGGTTGTGGCCTGGGGCCTTAGTGATCAGAGCTCCAGTTTTCAGCTTAGCCCCAGGACTCTCAGTGATCAGTCAGATCTTAGATAGCAACCCAAAGTAGACGTATTTTTTTATTTTAGATCTTTATCTTTAAGTTTATCTCATTTATTAGTTTAGTTTATTTATCGAGGCCCATTTATCTTAGTTTAGTTTTATTTTAGTTCATAGGTCAGTTTATGTTTTTTTATTTTTTATAGGTTTAGTTTTAGGTTTAGATTTAGGTTTTATTTATCTAAGAGTTTTGATTTTAGAGGTTTATTTAGTTTATTTTATCTAATTAGTTTAGGATGGTAGTTTATTTAGGTTTATTTTAGATATTTTATCTTTTAGAGATTTAGTTTAGGTTTAGGTTTATTTATTTTGTTTTAGTTTAGGTTTATTTTATTTTTTTATTTTAGGTTTTTTAAAGTTTAGTGTTTATATTATTTATTTTAAGTTTTTTAGGTTTAGATTTTATTTAGTTTTATTTTATTTTATTTTAGGTTTGTTTTATTTTAGTTTTATTTTATTTATGATTTTATTTTAGGTTTATTTTATTTTATTTCATTAGGTTTTATTTATTTTATTTTAGTTTAGTTTTTATTTTATTTTTATTTTATTTTAAGGTTTAGTTTAGTTTAGTTTAAGTTTATGTTTAGTTTTTTTATTTTACTTTATTTTATTTTATTTAAGGTTTATTTATTTTATTTTATTTTAGGTTTTATTTAGTTTAGTTTTTTTTAGTTTTAGGGATTTTTGGTTTAGGGTTTAGGTTTAAGGTTTTTTAAAGAAAAGAGATATTTTATTGAAAAGTACAAAGTCCTTAAAGGGTAAATCTCATGCTAATGCTCAAAGAGCTAAAATATGTCCTAAAGAGATAAAATCATCAACTACTATGCAAATAACTAAGAAAAGCAAAAGAAAAAAATATCAAAATAAACAATAAATGAAAATAGTGAAAGAAAATCATCTCTGTTTTATGTAAGATCCACCAAAAGAGCATATTTTAAAAGAAATCAAACAAGAGAAGAATACACCAATTATCAACATAAAATTAAAAAAAGAGCAAATAAAGAAAGCTCAAAGTTAATACAACATCCAAGAAACAAATATAGAAGCACCACCAAATCAAAAGAAAACAAAGGATAACCAAAAGAAAAAAGAGGAAACATAAGAGACACACAATCCATCAAATTTCATCCACCAAATAGCAAGAAGTGGAGGGTTCAAGCAACAAGGAAAGCAAGGCCAAGAGAGGTGAGACCAAGTAGAAGAAAACAATCATAGAAAGACAACCAGCAGGTTCCTGAAAGCCACCAAAGGAGCAGGAAAAATAGAAAAGTACCACCTCCAACCAAGTCCAACAACAACCATCCAACAAATCCTCCTAGCCAACCACCTCAATGTGAGAAGATCCAAGTCATCAAAATAAAATACATCAAGATAAGACCAACAACAATCATCCAAAAACATCCAAAATGCTGGAAGGGGTAGAGAAAGACAACAACCTCCAAACCCAATCAAGGCAATGAAAAAAACCAATCCATAAAGGTAGAAAACTAGCCAAATGATAGAAAGATATAGAGTCAATTAGACAAATAATGCCAAAAAACAAAAATAGAAGAAAGGTACCCAACCCACCACACCAAGGCCCAATATCCATATAGCCTCAAACCACCATTTTAGACTAATACCCAAACCCAAACCCACAATAGTACAGGAGGAAGTCCGACACATAACTAAAAAAATCCAAACATAAATAGTCAAACCAACCACCAACCCCTAGTCAGCAAAACAATGCAAATAATAGTTTGCCAGCCACCTCCACCATGCTAAAATCAAGCCAGAGATAAATCACCTGGAACAACCATTAACCCAACCAACAAAAATTGTCAACCAACCCAGTTAGCCAACCAAGCCACATAATCAACCATTATAGCAGTAGATATAATAGGTTTGTAGGTAGACCAAAAAATAGGCAAAACCCATATATAAAGAAATTCCTACAACTACTAAAGCCACAACCTAGAAGCAAGAAATAGGAAACAGCCAAGGGATAAAGTTGGTAAAATCCCAGCTTGACAATTAGCAACCACCAAGCTGAAAAAACCATAACAACCTGTTGCAAAAAAAATCATCGTGGAGCAACAACTAGGCTAGAATAAAATAAGAGTTGAAAACAAAACCCCAAAGAGGTAAAATTAGAAGTTCACCACAACCCAAATAGGGTTTAACAAGGCCAAAACAAAAACAAAAGATCATCAAAATATAATGATAAAACTAATCTAAGAATTTATAATCTGAGATAAGGCAATCCACTATTGTCCAGATTAATTAAAGCTCTGAATAATTTAGGCAAAGTTTGGTTGTTAAATAAAATTAACTCAACCAAGTTGGCACCAAAATTAGCTAAATAGTCATCACAAGCATTACCTTGACAAAGGATGTGGGAAATTTTAAAATAAACAGAGAAAGCAATTTTGTATGATCAAGAAGATAAAATAATTCAACATCCCCATTTCTATTAGAATTAAGGAAATCAAGAAGCAAGAGAGAGAGCATCAACTTCAATCTAGATGTTGAGGAAACCTCCATTCAAATAAATTTTAATTGCTTTATTAACATAAGCTCAAAGAGAATAGATCGCTTTGAGAGGGCAAAAGCATGATGTCGCACTTTATATTCCTAAGGATACCACGCCATATTTATTGGAAGAACGTAACCATCGATAACTTTAATCACATTATCATTAGGTTTGATCCAATGGATAATTCTAACCTTCGAGAGTCAATAAAGTAATGATACCCAATTTTAGCCAAATTTGTAACCTCTAAATTGAATGTTACTAATAAGATTAACATTAAAAAGAGCATGAATTTTTTTATTAAGTTCTAGCCAGGATCTTTTTATGTTTCATAGGAATACCATGATATTTAGCATCATTTCTATCCATCTAGATGAACCAGATAACAATAATAGCAATTAAAACTTTTATATGACCTTTCAGTGTTTTTTGAAATAGGCTTCAAGAAGTTGATATAAAGAAAGGAACCATGAAAATAGTTGGAATTAAATAAATCATCAAAAAAAACCATAATTTTGAAGCAATATCACCATTTACAAAGACATGATTTACATTTTCAATATGAAAGCAACAATATCACTTTGAAGGTAAATAAAACCCTTTAGTCTGATTGAAGAGTCCAAAGGAATATAGTTATTCAAAATCCTCCAAGCTAAAATTGAATAAGAAATGGGAATGATATTGTTCCAAATTTTAATAAAAACATTACAAGGGTGTTGTTTATCTCTAATAAAGTTCTTAACCTCTTTAAGAACAAAATCACCATTATGAGAAAGTTTAAAAAGAATTTGATCAGGTTTGCTAGAAACAATGGGAATATTTCTAAAGTTCACAAAAAGAGAAATATAGATATAGTTCTCAAGTTTATTTTAATTCTGATTGTTATTGAGCCAAAAAGAATTAACTTTGATAGTAGTAGCATAGTGGGTACATAATTGGGTGTCAATCGAACCATTGCCAATCAAATTATCTTGCCCAAAGAAGGAAAAACCTGACTGGATACCCCAAGATATTAATGATCCAACAACCCATTTAATGTAATAAAGCCTTTTCCAAACTAGAGAGTCACCAAATTTATAAGCATATTTAAGAGGGTGTTTTCCATGACAATATTGTTTCATCATAAAATTAGCCCAAAGACTATCATTCTTTCTAAAATTCCACCAGAGTTTATGAGAGAAAGTAATGATAGCTTCACAAATAGGTTTGCAACAAAGAGCACCATCACCCAAAGGACCACAACATTTATGCCAAGATGTCCAACGCATTCTTTTGATAGAATTATTGGAGCCCCAAAAAATTTGTTAAGCAAATGATCATTTCTAATAAGAGTAGCATTAGTGGGAATAATAGTTTGAATCAAATAAAGATGCATAGAGTTGAAATTGCTTTTTAAGGATAGTGAGCACCAAAGGATAGTAAATGGAATTCCCAAACAAATATTTTATTTGTAATTTTTTTGAATTCACTCATAAAAAAGGAAATAGGCCTTTAAAGAGTAGAGCACCCAAGTACTTAAGAGGTAAGTGTTGATGTTTAAAATTTGTGATATGAAGGATTTGATTGATTTTATTATTGGAGATACTAGAGGATGTGATAAAATAACTTTTATTATCATTGAATGAAAGGCCACTTTCTATAAAAAATTTATTTAAAATTTTAAGATGCTTGATGTGATGAGCATTGCATAAAAAATAATGAAATCATCCAAAACTTAGATGAAATAGAGACAGAATAGTTCTATAGTACATACTAGATCTTAAGAATAAATCATTGATGCTCTAGATAAGTGCTCAACAAGATAATAAATAAAGTCGGAGATAAGGGATTTTGTCTAAGTTGAAGAGGGAAACAAAACAAGGTTTCTAAGATAAATCAAAACCTGCATTATTAATGCAATTTTCAATAAGAAGAGTTAAGTTTCTAAAAACCCAAATAAATTTAGAATATGAAAAAAAATCCCAAGAGATGTTATTAAAGGCTTTGGTAATATCTATTTGAAAAGAATGTTGCCTCTAGTCTTGCATCAAGATCATGAATTAATTCTTGCTATTATTAGAAATAGATTTTATCTAACAAACCATGGTTTAGAAACATCATTGAGTAAAGGACTTTATTTGTAAGGATTTTGGAAATTAGTTTATTGAAAGTTAAAGACTAATTCTAAAATCACTCCAAAATCTATTTTTTTAGGTATAGAATAATATACTAGAAAAAATATCTGAAAAGGATTAGCATTAAAAATCAATCACTTTTCAATCAAATCATTTTAATGATAAACCAAGCATTGAAAAATTGAGTTTAGGAAACCTATACCAAAAATGAGATTTCAAGATCACAAACCAACATGTCCATGTCTTTAATATTAGCAATTTTTTTTTTAAAATAATGCTTGTTCAACCAGCCCAAATTTTTTTTATGTCTTTTAAGTTTAACCCAAAGTCTATTCATCCCCCTAAATGAATTATCAGGATGTAAAGGGGCCTTCCAATTTTTAGCAACAACATCAATTAAATCAATATGCTAAATCCACATGTTTTGGAATCTAAAAGGAGAGGAGTTATTAAGTCTATTATAATTATCTTTAATAGAAATAAGAAGAGGAGCATGATCAGACAAGGTTTTGCTTAAATGATCAATAGAAGTAATAGGCCATTGAGTAATCAAATGAGTATTAAAAAGAATCCTATCCAACCTTTGCCAAAGTCTAGAGTTTTTCCAAGTGTAATTAGAACACTTAAAGACAATATTAGCCAAATTGTAATCAAGGATCATATGGAAAAATTGCAACCATCACTCCATTTAGAAGAAAAAAGACTAGTACACAGACCAAGGTTTGTTGACCGAGGTAGCAAAATTCCTCAAATTGTTCCAAAGGAGATTTCGACTAGATCTATAATAGGATGCTTAAAAAAAAGAGCCCAAAACACAACAATCACCATAAATAATTTGTTGATTAACAACATGTTGAAATTCTTCATTAATAGAAACATCAACAAAATTATTACGAAAACACCAGATCATATTACTAACATTAGAGTAAAATTTATTGAAGCCGATCATTCTAGTAACATGGTTAATTTTATTAGCATCAATAAGAGGTTCCAAAATAATTAGTAAAGAAATATTATAAATGCACAAAGATTTCTAATGCGACAGAATAGAGAGGGTGTCAATCCCTCTAACATTCCAAACAAGAAAATTAATCATAATATAAAGAAAAGAGGGAGGCTTTAGTTTTTTTTTTTTGACAATTTGGGAGGGTAATTTTAACACTTTTTTTTTTTAGCATGATAAGTTTGAAAACCATTTTCTTTCCTCTAGAATCATCATCCGAGTAAGATTTAGTAACATTGGTCACCAATTTAGAGACTTCTCCAAGTGTTTGGGGAAATTCCCTCTTCCAAATCTAGATTAAGTTGAAAAGTAGGATTAACATGAATATCAAGATTTGAAATGGGATACGGTGATGATTTAGAACCATTTAAAACATAAATAGTTAAATTTGGATCAAACAAATTTTCAACATGCTCGACATCATTTAAATCCTCACTGAAAACTTCATTTTCATCGATCAAAGCTGACATAGATGCAGGCATAGAATCAGAGGAAATAGAATCATCATCCAATAATTTTAAAAATTTGTTATTCCCTGCATTAGAAATTTTCAACTTTAAAGAATAGATAAAAGGTAATTCATTTTTCCCATTCTAAAAATCAGCCAAAGCCATATCAATAATAGGATCCAAAAATTGGTTCAATAGGAATAACTTTGATATTCAATGAATCAACCTCAATTGCATCATTTAAACCATTCTTAGGATCCGAGGCTTTTTTTGAACATATGTAGGATCTATGACTAGGAGAAATATTTTTTTGGGAGGATTTCACTTTTTTAAATGGGGATGGAGAATAAAACATTCTAAATGATCGTGGCCATGAATTTTACGATGAAAACAAAAAACTAGAAGATTCTCCAATTCAACCTTTTGCTAATACCCATATTTTTAGAGCCAATCCAATCTTCCTTAGATATTTTTCTTGTATATTTCCATTAGATCCATAGGGACGAGATTGCTCAACGGTAGCTTGATTGACTTATAAAGGCGGACAAAAAGAGCCCCAACAACAAAAAGCACATGGTGAGTAACAAATGGATGCACATATTAGAAGGAGATAACCACACAGGGACAATAGGAGATTACTCCTTAATGTCAAAAAGGGGTGATGACTTCAATAAGCCCATTTGACAATTAAAGATGAAGTAAGAATGACGTGCAAAAATAAATGAATAATCCAAATCATTAGAAAGTTGAAGCAGAATTTGTCAAGGGTTAATAAGACCAATCAAAAAGGCACCCGTTAGCTTAAGATTATGAAAAAAAAATGTGGATCTTATCCAAATTTGGATGATGTGAAGCAAATTTTCTGACAAGAGAGAATTCAAAAGGTTTTTCCAATAATTCAACATGCACATCAAAGCTCATAATGGCAGGAAAAGCATGAAAAGAGATCAAAATGAGATTAATCAATTCAATAGAGTGAGAAGCCTTACCAAAGAGCACTTCCTTAAATGATTTAGTAGAAGATGATGCAATAGGGCTACCAATCTTTAAAGTGTCGGATGCCCTAGTCGAAGCATCCAAAATTTAAGTTGGAGCTACAAGAATCGAACTCACCGCAGCCATCTTAAAGGATGAAGCATCACACAATTGGCCAAATGATCAGTTTAGAATTTGGAAAACTTGAAGAAAATGCAGATCCCCACAGGATGCTACACCAAGATGGAATCAAGAATTGCTGAAAGGGGGGGTGGGGAGGAGGGTTTAGCTTTTTGGGTTTAGGTTCTAAGTTTAGTTTAAGTTTATCTAAGTGGGTTTAGGTTTAGGGGTAGGGTTTAGGATAGGATTAGGGTGATGAGAGTCAGGGATTAGGAGGGCCCAGGCCTGGGGTGAGTGGTGTGGGGGAGGGTTGGGACCCAGGGTAGGGTTTAGGGGTTTTAGGGTTTAGGGTTAGGTTTAGGGTAGAGCCCAGGGTTTGGGGAGTTTTAGGGCCCAGGGTTTCAGAGTTTAGTTTATTTAAATAGGTATTTAGTTTATATTTATGTTTATTTATTTATTTTAAATTTAAACCCATTTTATTTAGAGTTAACCTAGGTTTATTTATTTGTAGGTTTATATTTAGTTGTTTTTAGGTACAGTTTGTTTTAGTTTAGTTTTATTCTTTTTGTAGGTAATATTTTATTTTTATTAGGTTTAGGTTTAGGTTTTAGGATCATTTAGGTTTATTTTAGTATGTTTAAGTTTAATTTTAGGTTTATTTAGGTGAGGTTTTTAGGGTTTAGGTTTGGGGTTTAGGTTTAGTTATTTTGGGTGGTTTAGGGTTTAGATATGAGGGTTTAGGGCTTAATGTAGTTTTAGGTTTAGTGATCATTTTTTTAGGGTTTAGGGTTTTGGGTTTAAGGTTTTTAAGGTTTCAGGTTTAGGGTTTAGGGTTTAGGGTTTAGAGTTTTGGGGTTTAGTTTTTTTTTTTAGGGAAACCCCATGTAGGGGGTATTTTATTGCCACAAAAAGAGGGTTACAAGGTCCTTAAAGGGGATAAACTCTAGAACTACTGCTCAAAGAGCTACAATCAGCCTAAGGAGTAAATCCCCTATCTATGTACATCCAAAAGCAAAAGAAGGCATTAAAGCAATCAAAAGATAAAATTAGGGCCAATGCTCTGCAGGACGTGAGAATGTATGACACTATGGAGCAAACCTGCAAGAGGACAAGAGAGAAGCACCTATATAGCATCCATTTGGTAAAAGTCTTGATATCCTTGGTACCTGCAAATATAATCAAAACCATATATAGGGGACATAGAGTCAAAGAAGTGAATGAGAAAGGGTTCCCATCCTAGTTATAGGACCATATAAGACACCATGTCAATGAATTCCTAAAGACCAATACAAGTAGTTCATAATATTCAAAGATTAGGCAAAGAAGCTCACTAAAAGTCCATCCCATAGAGCAGCATGATAAGGTTTGAATATAAAATAGTTAAGATTATCTTAACAGTGATCTGCATAAGTCTAACAAAGCTAGGCAAAAGATAAGAGAAGCAAGAAGTAAAATGGTTTTCAGACTGGCTGCAAAGACCATAAGCAGCAAACAATAAATAGGCAACACCACATTGCCATCCAGGTGAATTAAGTAAGATGCAATAAACTAGAAAGTCAACAAACCCCCAACCCAATTGACCACAGTTACGAAAGTCAGATGGGTTGGAAAGAAAGTAGCTGCTAGTAAAAATAAGGTACAGAGCAGCTTCTCTTTTATTTGGAGGCTCTCCCAACCACAAAAAATTCCAGTAAGAGATAGTCAGAGCAAAAAGTTCAGTAATAGGTTGCTTAGTAGCAAAAATAGTAATCCAGTTCTGCCAAAAGCAATAACAGTAACAACCAGCTGGGTGACCAATAACCCAACTATCTATAAAGGGTAAAACAGTGATTAAGACCAAGTAAAGCAGAATAGTACTCCTCATGATCCGCATGTTCTCATCATAGCCAAGAGAGGGAAAATAACAATTGGAAAGATCAAGAACTGATATTAGCAAAGAAAATAAGAAAAAAACAAAGAGCACTTGCTGAGCAAAGTACTCTAAAGCCAAAATCCAACAATTGAGGTAATGATATAATTCCATTCCTACAAAGAGATATTAAAGTAGACATGGGATTTCATAAACAGCAAAGTAACAGCAATAAGGAAGGTTACAACCATTTGTTGCTCAACAACTGTCCTACCTTGGACAAAAGTAATTAAGCTGCAAGAAGCAAGAAAGTCAGCAAAACCCCAACTCAGCTGTCTACAATTATAGAAATTAGTAGGAATGAGCAAAAACTAGTAGATAGGGAGGGATAGTAATGAACAAATCCCCACCACAAGCCAATCCAAGAAGAGACTTTCAAGGCAAAGTTCAAGGTTCTTAGAAGGTACACTTTAATCCAATCGCCAAAGATAATGATAGTAATAACGTGAGGTTGGCCAATAACCCAATTATGCATATAAGATAAACCATTGATTAAGTTCAAGCAGAATAGAAGAATGATCTTCAAGATTTGCATGTTCCCATTGTAGCATACAAAGGGAAACCAACAGCAGGGAAGAACAACAAGTGAAGCAAAGAAAGACAAAAGAAAACAAAGAAAACTTGTCGTAAGGTACTTAAAATTCCAAAACCAACAAGTGGAGACATTGTTACTTTATACACCCATTAAGAAAAGCAATCTTTAAGAACAAAGATATAAAGTAGAGAATAAATGAGTTCAAATAATTCCCACCAGAGTAAACAGTAGTACCCACAACCTCAGCAAAAGCAGAATGAAAATCCATTAAGTAACTCCAAACTGGCTGAGCATGGGAAATAAGTCTAGAAACAGCAAGATTGACAGTAGCCTCAAGGGTTCAATTCAGCCAACAACTAAGAAAGGAGATACCAACAAATTGACCATAGGAAAATCCATTAAGAGTAGCGAGTGCATAAAAATGATCCCATAATAAAAGAGAAGAATTCTGACTTTGGAAAATAGAACCAGGATGAAAAGAGCTACACCATGTTTGATCAAAAATAGCCCAGCTGATAATAACACAAACAGATGGAGAATCGAGAATCAAAAAACATCCATAAGTCACAAAAATAACAACTGGAAATAGTCCCAAAACAAATGACTAGCATTGAGAGGAATAACAAGACCTTTCCATCAAAAAATACTAGAAGATTACAATCTAGCGAAGGCCGAATGAGAGGGAAAACAAAGTAAAACCAAAAGAGAGGCAACATGAAAACCCATTCCCAAGGAGCAAGAGAAAACAAACAAGAAAAAAACAAATCAAGAGCAATAAAGAGATTGACCAAAGCCCCAATCTCAGAAACATCCTACAAAAAGGATCTACTGAACAAAATAGCCAGAATCAATCTAAAGAAACTCCATCCGGTTCAAAATAACTAAGATACAATAGAATGCAGGAGATTCCACCAGGCAAAGTAAAAGAAGCATAAAGGATAACCAAGTAATATCAAAGTTCACAATAATAAGTTTGTAGAAGGGTAAGGAGGTTTTGGTTTAGAAAACCTATAAAAACAACCTTGGCGGTGGAAGAAAAGAAGAAAGCCTCCCATAACAAGATCCCAAGGGACCTGTTAATCAGAAAATGGTTTAAGAAGCGGTGAATGAGGTCAGTCCAGTATAATAGCCAAAATAATAAATATCACAAAAAAGCTAAAACCTCTTCATGCGGAAAAATAAAATAAAGATAACTCCTAGAAATAAAAGGAAAAGACTCAATCTAGAGTCAAAGAGATATTTATAGCATCTAATAGGGAGACAAGCGGCAAGTCAAAAGCTTACCGGTCATTATCGGTAAAATCCAACAACCTAATAGTAAATCATCAACATAAATATTGCAACCAGATGAACACTAATACAATGCATTGAAACAACATAGAACTAAGATGCTTTAAATAGTAATATCTTTTTAGAAACAGGTTGTAGAAATTAATTGATAGCTAAACCCATCAAAATAAATATCTCCATCCAATGATTAAGCCCCTAATTAGGAATGAAGGCAACATTGATATTTAAATCCCAAATAGTTGGTGTTATAAAATAGCGACACATAGCTCAACAAAATTCTAATGCAGTATTAGTATGCACATAGCTCATAAGCTTTATCGATGTAAATGTCAAAAGAGAGCCTCAAATAGAAGAGAAATATTAAAACACCAAATCATAGAGATCAAGACAATAAGTAATATCCATGAAGCATCCACAAAAGACACAAAAGGAGCAAAAGCCATAAAATAAAGAGGCATTTAAAGGCCAATGAGTTATACATCAAAAGGTTAGATTAAGTTAGAGGAAACCTAGAATTGCAAGTTAACCATACAAGTGTTTGGGTGAGTTGATCAAAGAAGATGATACCATTTGATCTAGCACCCATATTGGCAAGGTAGTTAGCATTTCCTTCATAAAACATGAGAGATGTTAAAATTAGTTGGGAAAGAAGAGCTCTAGTTTGCTTTAGGAGGTAGTACAATTAGTTACTCATTTTGGTGGAAGTCAAAAGATCAATCAGGAAGAGCATCCACCTCAATCTTTTTGAACCAACCATTTTGGAGGCAAATCTCAGAGCTTTGGCGCCATAAGCTCAAAAATGGGACATTGCAGAAATAAGTGGATAAGCAAAAGAACATAGTATTATACCCTTAGAGTTCGATAATGCCACCACAACAAATTAGAGATAGAGCCATCAATATTAATTTTAATAATATGGTCAAGTGGTTTTCCAATAAATAATCTTGTCATTTATAAGGTTGGTCAGGTTAAAGCCCTTTATTGGTAAATTTATTTATTAATGAATGAGATTGGCTTTAAACAAGTCATGAATTTTGTTTTTAGTTCTAGCAATAATCCTCAAATGGTTCATAGGGATCCCATGATGTTTTGCATCATTTCGGTCCATCCATATGAACCAGATAAGAGTGATAGCAGTGATGACTTTAATGTGACCTTTAATAGTATTATCAAAATAGACTTTAAGTTGATATAAGTAAGAGAGCCATTGAAATTGATAATGTTAAAAGATCATCATACCAAATCCAAAGTTTAGAAGCAATGACCCAATTAACAAAAACATGATTACATTCATATGGAAATAACATTAACATTTAGAGGGTAAATGGAACCCTTTACCCCACAAGAAATCAGGATAAAATTTTTTAGAATACAAGTAAGAATAGAATAAGAAGTAGGGATATTGTTATTCCAAAGTTTGGAGAACACATAAGAGGAATCATGATTATCTTTAATGTGGAGCCACACATTTTTTAGGTTGAAATCACCATTATGTGAGAGCTTAAAGAGAATTTGGTCTTGATTTTTTTGGAGTGATAGGAATAGTAACCATATTCAAGAAAGTAAAGGGATAAAATCAAAGCTTACTATTGTTCCACTTGTTGTTATGCTAAAGAGTTTACTAATAGCGGAGTGGAATGGGTGGAGAGTAAGTCATCAATGGAACATCCACTCAATTATCTTGCCAAAAGAAAGCACCGAGTTAATGCCCCAAAAGGCATCCCATTTGAGAACAAAGTCTTTTCCACAGGAGAATCACGGTTTAAAGGGACAAATGAGTGCTTACGGCAATATTTAGCATGAAATTAGCCAAAGATTATGATTACTCCTAAAATTAGAGTTTATAGGAAAAGGCATTGATAGCTACTTTTATGGATTTACAACCAAGATCACCTTCATCAAAAGTGCCACAACTTTTAAACCAAGAGGTCCAATGCATTCTTTTAGAGGAGGTATTGGAGCCCTGAAAATATTTAGGGGCCTTTGATGATAGAAATGAATGGGTGGTTTGGATGAGATATAAAGGAATGGAATTAAGAGTGCTCTTAATCAAGGTGAGCCTACCACCGAGAAAGAGAGTAAATGAAATTCCCAAACCAAAAAGTTCTTAGATATTTTTTGAATAAGATCATCAAAAAGATGAGATCATTTCTGGCCTTTAAAAGCAATAGAGATAATTAATGGGAAGTTGATTTTGCTTAAAATTAGTAATTAAGATTTGATTTAGTCTATTAGGAATCTTAGCGGGAATAAAACAACATTTTCTTTCATTGAAAGAGACCACTAACTTTGCCAAAATCATTTAAGAGATTCTTAATAGTTTTAACATGTTGAAGAGAGGCATTGCGAAGGTTATAAAATCATCAAAGCTAAGATGAAAGGAAACCACCATGAGTTTTAAAACATGTTAGTTTTTTAATGAAAAGATCATTGAGGCTCCTCAAGATATTCTATAGCAATGATAAAAGAGAAGGAGAAAGAGAGTCACCTTTTAAAACCATGGCTCAAAGTAAAGAAACCAAGGGACTCACCATTCATGATAAAACTAGACATTAGTGATAAACTTTTTTATAAGGATAAAATTATCGGAGAAACCAAACAAATGTATTTGAAAGGAAATCCACGAGAGGTTGTCAATGGCTTTAGAGATGTCCAGTTTAAAGAGGATATTACCTCCTCTGGAAGGAATATCAATGTCATGAACCAGCTCTTAAGTGAGAAGAATATTATTAGATATGGATCTATTTTTAATGAACCCAGTTTGGTTAGGGGAGATGATTTTAAGGAACAGAGGGCTAATCCTATTATTAATTAATTTAGCAATACATTTTTGGAAAAAGGTGCAAAGACTAATAGGTTTTAAATTGCCCCAAGATTCAGGATTATTGATTTTGGGAATAAGGACAATAGAAGAACTTGAAAAATATCTGGGAATAGAGCTGCCATCAAAGAAATCAATAACAGCATCAACAAGATCAGATTTAATAAAAGGCCAACAATGCTAAAAGAAATGAGTTGTATAGCCATCAGGGCCAGCAACATAATCAGTGATCATGCTATTGAGAGTACTACTAATCTCCACTTCCGAGGGATGCATAGTAAGCACATGGTTATCCTCATTGTTAATCATAGGAGGGATGAGATGGGTGTTGGAGGGGTTTCTACGAAGGTTAGAATTTAATAAATTTTGAAAGTGATGTATGACAGATTCCTTAATTTCATTATTATCAGTTATCCAGCCACCATTAGAGTTCTTAATTTTCTTAATCAAGTTTAATGCTTTTCGTTTATTGCAAATAGCATGGAAATACCTTGTGTTTCTGTCACCATCAGCAATATGTTTGTTAGCGACTTTTTGATGCCAATAGGTTTCCTCCATATTTTGGTAATTAATCAAGTTATCTTTGGCAATGCTCATGCTTAGGATGGAGTTAAGAGAACCTCTTCAAGAGAACAAACCACTTGTTCCATAGCTTTAAGATTGGTAAAAAGATTTTTAAATATATGTTAGGGCTTAGTGTTTAGGGTTTAGGGTTTAGGGTTAGTTTTAGGGTTTAGGGTTTAGGGTCCTAGTTTTAAAAAAAAATTAAGTCAACTGGTAGGTTTAGGTTTATTTATTTTATACTTTTATGGATTTGGTTTTTTTATTTTTTATTTTTACTTAAGTTTATTTTTATTTTTTTATTTAGTTTAGTTTATTTATTTTAGTTTAATTTATTTTAGTATAGGTTTTTTATTTTAGTTTATTTTTTATGTTTAGATTTAGGTTTAGGTTTGTTTTTTTTATTTTAGTTTTATTTTTAATTAATATTTTAGGTTTCAATTTTATTTTTTATTTTCATGTTTAGGTTTAGGTTTTTAATTTATTTTCTTTGGTTTTATGTTTTTTAGTTTAGTTTTATTTTTAGTTTTGGTTTATGTTTATTTTTAGGATTTTATTTTTTAGTTTAGGTTTATTTTATTTATTTTATGTTTTTAGGGTTTAGGGTTTAGGATTTTAGCTTTAGGGTTATAGATTTTAGGGTTTAGGGTTTAGGGTTTTAGGGTTTCAGTTTATGGTTTAGGGTTTATGATTTTAGGGTTTAGCATTTTGGGTTTAGGGTTGTAGGTTTAGGGTTTAGTGTTTGGAGTTTTTTTTATTTATTTTTATTTTATTTTTATTATTTTTAAATAAAGCAAACTGGTAGATTTTGGTTTATTTAGTTTATTGTTTTATTTATTTTAGTTTATTTTATTTTTTATTTTTATTTAGATTTATTTTAATTTTTATTTAGTTATGTTTATTTATTTTATTTTTATTTATTTTAGTTTATATTTAGGTTTAGGTTTAGGTTTATGGTTTTTTTAGTTTTATTTTATTATTATTTTATTTTTTAGTTTTAGGTTTTAGTTCTCATTTTTAGGTTTAGGTTTAGGTTTTTATTTTATTTTTTTTAGTTTAGGTTGGTTTTATTTTAGGTTTATTTTATGTAGTACTTTTAGTTTAGGTTTAGGTTTATTTTTAGTTTATTTTATTCTATTTAGTGCAGGTTTAGATTTAGGTTTAGCTTATTTTAGGTTTAGGTTTAGGTTTTACTTATTATAGCTTAGTTTATCTTATTTTATGTTTATTTTATTTTTATTTTAGGTTTAAGTTTTTTTTTAGTTTAGGGTTTAGGTTTTATTTTTTATTTATTTTTAGGTTTATTTTTTTAAGTTTAAAGTTTTATTTTATTTTATTTTAGGTAGTTTTTTTATTTTTATTTTAGTTTTAGTTTTTATTTTATTTAGCTTTTCTATTTTTTTCATTTACTTTAGGTCTTTATTTATTTTATTTTAGTTTAGTTCTTATTTTTTATTTTATTTTCTTTTTAGGTTTAAGTTTATGTTTAGGATTTAGTTTATGTTTTTAATTTATTTTATTTTTTCATTTTATTTTGGTTTTGGTTTTTTTAGTTATTTTATTTTTAGGTTTTAATTAGTTTATGTTTAAATTTTTAGCTTTTTAAGGTTTAGGGTTTAGGTTTTTGGTTTTTGTTTTTGATTTATTTTTAGGTTTTAATTTTTTAAGGTTAGGTTTAAGTATATTTTTAGTTTATTTTATTTTATTTAGTTTAGGTTTAGCTTATTTTAGGTTTAGGTTTAGGTTTTGTTTATTTTAGTTTAGTTTATCTAAGTTTAGGTTTATTTTATTTTTATTTTAGGTTTAGTGTTTTTTAGTTTAGGGTTTAGGTTTTATTATTTATTTATTTTTAGGTTTATTTTTTTAGGTTTAGGGTTTAATTTTATTTTATTTTAGGTTATTTTTATTTTTATTTTAGTTTTAGTTTTTATTTTATTTAGCTTTTCTATTTCTTAATTTAGTCTAAGTTTTTATTTATTTTATTTTAATTTAGTTCTTATTTTTTATTTTTTTTCTTTTTAAGCTTTGGTTTAGGTTTAGGTTTTAGTTTATGTTTTAAATTTATTTTATTTTTTCATTTTATTTTGGTTTAGGTTTTTTTATTTTTTCATTTTATTTTTTCATTTTATTTTTAGGTTTTAATTAGTTTATGTTTAGGTTTTAGCTTTTTAAGGTTTAGGGTTTAGGGTTTATTTTTGTAGGTTTTTATTTTAGGTTTATTTTTAGGTTTTAATTTTTCAGGTTAGGTTTAAGTATATTTTTAGTTTAGTTTATTTTGTTTAGTTTAGATTTAGTTTATTTTAGGTTTAGGTTTAGGTTTTATTTATTTTAGTTTAGTTTTTGGTTTATTTTATTTTATCTTTATTTTATTTTTATTTTAGGTTTACTTTTTTTTTTAGTTTAGGGTTTGGGTTTTATTTTTTGAATATTTTTATGTTTCTTTTTGGGTTTACTTTTCAGGTTTCAGTTTATTTTATTTTTACATTACAATTTGTTTTTATTTTATTTAGGTTTTTTATTATTCAGTTTATTTTTTTTTAATTTAGTTTAAGTTTTTATTTATTTTATTTTAGTTTTTTTTTTTTAAAAAATTTAGGTTTAGGTTTAGCTTTTAGTTCAGGGTTTTATTTTATTTTATTTTATTTATATTTTATTTAAGTTTTGGTTTTTTTATTTATTTTATTTTTATGGTATATTTTTTTTAGGTTTTTAGGTTTTTAGGGTTTACAGTTTAAGGTTTAGGGTTTAGGGTTTTGGGTCTAAGGTTTAGGGTTTAGGTTTAAGTTTAGGTTTTAATTATTTTAGGTTAGTTTATCTTAGTTTAAGTTTATTTTATTTTAATTGTAGGTTTAGATTTTTTTTTTAGTTTAGGGTTTAGGTTTTTTTTTAGGTTTTTTATTTAGGTTTATTTTTTAAGTTTATTTTTTAGGTTTTGGATTTGATTTAGTTTTTATTTAATTTTATTTTAGGCTAATTTTATTTTTATTTTAGGTTTTGTTTTTTATTTTTTTGCTTAGTTTAGGTTTTATTTATTTATTTTAGTTTAATTTTAAAATTTTTATTTTACTTTCATTTTAAATTTAAATTTAGCTTTAGGTTTTAATTTATGTTTTTATTTTATTTTATTTTATTTTTTTAATTTATTTTAGTTTTGATTTTTTTATTTATTTTATTTTTAGGTTTTATTTAGTTTAGGTTTAGGTTTTTAGATTTTTAGGGTTTAGAGTTTAGGTTTTTTGTTTATTTTTAGGTTTTATTTTTTAGTTTAGGTTTAGTTTTATTTTTAGTTTATTTTATTTTATTTCATTTAGGTTTAGTTTATGTTAGGTTAAGGTTTAGATTTTATTTATTCTAGTTTAGTTTATTTTAGTTTAGGTTTAGGTTAATTTTATTTTTATTTAAAGTTTAGTGTTTTTTTAATTTAGGATCTGGGTTTTATTTTTTATTTTTTTTAGGTTTATTTTTGGTTTAGGTTTATTTAATTTTTATTTTACGCTTAGTTTTTACTATATTTAGGTTTATTTTATTTTTTAATTTAATTTAGGTTTTAATTTATTTTATTATAGTTTTTTTTTATTTTTTTTATTTTATTATTTTGATTAGGTTTACATTTTAGTTTAGGTTTTTATTTTATATTACTTTTTTATTTTATTTAGGTTTCGATTTTATTTATTTATTTTAATTTTAGGTTTTATTTTTTTTGGTTTAGGTTCTTAGGATTTTATGGTTTAGGCTTTGGGGTTTATGGTATAGGGTTTAAGGTTTAGTGTTTAGGGTTTAGGGTTAGGGTTTAGGTTTAACGTTTAGGGTTTAGTGTTAGGGTTTTTAGGTTGTAGGATATAGGGTTTAGGGTTTAGTGTTAGCTTAGGGTTTAGGATTAGTTTAGGGTTTAGGGTTCAAGGCTTAGGGTTTAGGGTTTTTAGGGTTTAGGGTTTATTGTTTTGGTTTAGTTCAGGGTTTAGTGTTTAGGGTTTAGGGTTTTGGGTTAGGTTTAGGGTTTGGGGTTTAGGGTTTAGGGTTTAAGGTTTTTTTTTTAATTTTTTTTTAGGGTTTAGGGTTTATAGTTTAGGGTTTAGGTTTAGTTTAGGGTTGTAGGTTCAGAGTTCAGGGTTTATGGTTAGTTTTTGGGTTTAGAGTTAGTTTTAGTGTTTCGAGTTTAGCATTTAAGATTTAGAGTTTTTTTTTTAAATTAAGTAAACCGGTATGTTTAGTTTCTTTTTAGTTTATTTAGTTTACTTTTTATTTATTTTAGTTTATTTTTTTATTTCTATTTAGTTTATTTTAAGTTTATTTATTTTAATTTATGTTTTTTATTGTAGTTTACTTTTTAGGTTTAGGTTTAGGTTTATGTTTATTTTTTTAGTTTAGTTTTATTTTTATTTTATTTTATTTTTTAGTTTTAGGTTTTATTTTTTATTTTTAGGTTTAGGTTTAGGTTTTTATTTTATATTTTTAAGTTGATTGTTTTAGGTTTTATTTTATGTTTATTTTTAGGTTTTATTTTAGGTTTAGGTTTAGGTTTTATTTTAAGTTTTTATTTTATTTTATTTTAGGTTTATTTTTTTTATTTTACATTTAGTTTTTATTTTATTTATGTTTTCTATATTTAGGTTTATTTTATTTTTTTGTTTAGTTTAGGTTTTTATTTATTTTATTTTAGTTTAGTTTTTATTTTATATTTTATTTTATTTTTAGGTTTTGGTTTAGGTTTATGTTTATGTTTAAGTTTATGTTTAGGTTTTGGTTTATTGGTTTTAGTTTATGTTTTCATTTTATTTTTTAAAATTTTTTATTTTATTTAGGTATAGGTTTTTATTTATTTATTTAATTTTTAGATTTTATTTAGTTTAGGTTAAGGTTTTACGGTTTTAGGGTTGATGAGGGTTTAGGGTTTTAGGGTTTTTTGGGTTGGGTTTTAGGTTTTATGCTTTATGGCTTGGTTTAGCTATCAATTTTAGGGATTTAGCATCCAAAAGATGAACAAATAAGTCAAATGCACATATACGTCAATTTTAAGGATTTAAATAAGGCATGTACAAAAGATGAATTTTCATTTCCAATCCTGGAGCTGGTTGTGGACATTTCCTCATCTCATGTAGTCTTCTCTTTCATGGATGGCTCATCTAGATATAACTAAATAAATATGGCCCCTGAAGATGAAAGAAACACTACTTTTAGAATAGCGACCGGAGTCTATTACTATAAGGTCATGCCTTTCAGCCTTAAAAATGTTAGTGCTACATACCAGCGGGCTATGACTAGAATCTTCAATGAACTCATTCATCATCAAGTCAAGTGTTATATCGATGATCTCATGGTCAAAAGTAGAGAGAAGGAAGACCATCTCCTTGACTTGAGAGTAATTTTTGAACAATTAAGATAATTTAACCTCAAAATTAACCATCTGAAGTGTGAATTCAGAGTAGCTTCAAGGAAATTCCTTGGGTTTGTTGTCCGACACCATGGAATCGAAATAGATGGGAGAAGATCAAGGCGATATTAAATGCCACCCAAAGTTTAACTCAACTCAGATCATTCCAAGGGTTGTTAGCGTATCTAAGACACTTTATATCCAACCTATTGGAAAGATGTCAGTCATTCTCAACACTTGTCAAAATGAATGCCAAGTTCAATTGGAATGATAAGTGTGAACATGCCTTCGAAGACATCAAGCATTACACGATGGCGTATAGTTCTTACCCCTATCCGCAAATCATACTTTACATTATTACATTAGATGAGTCCTTTGGTGCTTTGTTGGCCAAAGTCAATGATGAAGGAAGGAATGCACTATCTTACCTCATCATCTAATCCTGTATGGCTAATTATCCACCTATTGAGAAGCATTGCCTAGCTTTAGTCTTTGCATCCCAAAACCTATACCACTACATGCTTCCTCATAAGGTGAACTTAATCTCTAGGATCAATCCACTACAGTATCTCATGACACGATCGATGCTATTCGGATGATTGGCATGATGGTCCATGCCCCACTCACAGTTTGACATTACCTTCATACCCCTCCGTGCATGAAAGGATAAGTGCTAGCAGATTTCTTAGTAGCACACCCACTTCCTCCTGACTCTCTGCTTAGTGATGACTACGTGATGAACAAATCATTAACTTAGGGTATACTTCTCACGGGATGTACTTTGATGGTGCATCTTCCTCTCAAAGAGTAAAAGAATCACAATCTACTATTCCAAGAAAGGCAGCGGTAGAAATAGATCTCTTAACTCTGGACCATGATGTGATGACATTTTCATATCATTTGTCCAATCATTGTACCAACAATGAGGCCGAATATGAGGCTCTAATTGCTGGTCTGGAGTTAGCCGTTACTCTAAGAATCCAAAACATCAACATCTTGTGGGATTCTCAGCTAGTTATCAACCAAATTGCTGGGTCCTATAAGGTTATAAAGCCCAAGCTCCATCACTACCATAAGTACACCATGGAGTTGTTAGCCCAAATCTCAGAGGTTACTATTTATAAGATTCCTTGAGCAAAGAACATGCTTATGCTTTATTATTCCAAAGAGTTGGCTTCAGGATGAGTCAATATCAATAAAGGTCCAAAATAAAGAAGTAATATCCTTTATTGATATTGAACTCATCAAAAAGTGCTCTCTTGAAGAAAAGGTTGGCATTGCCAAGAAGGATGAGGAGTTAGATTGGAGACAACCATTCATGGATTACCTAAATAAAGGAAAACTACCTTAAGAGAAGTCCAAAACCCATCAAATAAAGTAGAGAATACTTTCCTATGTTCTTATGGATGGTGTCTTATACTGCTAGTCCTTTCATCATATGTGGTTACATTGTTTAGATAAGTATGAATCCCATAAGATCATGATCTAGTTACACTCAGGATTATGTGGAGCCAACCAATTCGGTCCAAAGATGAAAGCCAAGATCAAGAGACTAGGATACTATTGGCCATCAAAGATCAAAGATTGCATGGATACAACTAGGTGATTCCACCAATGTCAAATACAATGTGTGGCCATTCAAATGTTAGGGTGCTGACATAGTGGGTCTGATTGATCCTCCATCTTTCTAGGGTCATTGGTTCATGTTAGCTGCTACTGACTACTTTTCCAAATGGGTGAAGGAAATTTGGCTCAGAGAGCTCACAGCTCAGCATGTGCTCCAGTGTTTTAAGAACCATATCGTATATAGATTTGGAGTGCCTCGATGAATTATATCTGATAATGGTACATCATTCAAGAGCATTGAGATCAATATCTTTGCCCTAAGACACAACATAGATTGGAGATATTCTACCATCAACTACCTGAGGGAAAACAGCTTAGCAGAAGCCATTAAAAAAACTCACATCCAAATATAAAAGAAGACACTCGAGAACAACAAGTGACAGGGCCATGAGAAGTTAGTTGAAGTCTTGTGGGCCTACCACACCACATATAGAACTCCAACTTAGTCTTCTCCTTTCTACTTAGTGCATGGGTACGAAGCCATTCTACCATTAGAAGTTCAACTCCCATCACTAAGGATAGCTATGGGTAGCAAGATCACAACAAAGTAGAACACCAAGTTGTGGTTAGAAGATTTTGAAGGTTTGGAGGAGAGAATCCTACAAGCATGTCAAAATCTCAAGTATACAAGATAAAATAATTCAAGCTCACAACAAGTTGATCCGTCCTAGAGCTTTTCAAATAAGAGAGCTTATTTTAGTTCTATGGAGACTAATTATTGCCTGTCGTAAGATGGAAGGCAAGTTTGAACCTACTTGGGAAGGTCCTTTTGCCATAGAGATGGCCTACCATGGAGGATCTTATTATCTTATTAATCATAAGGGAGAGCGCCCAATGCTTCCAATCAACAGGCTCTACTTAAAGGAATGTTATAAATCATGTTTGAAGATAATTATCATCAATGAAAATTCCATCTCGAATTCAATCTCTTCCATTTTAAAAGTATTCTTTTTTCTAAATTCACCATGATGTGTTTAGGGTAGGTGTAAGGAACCCGAGCAGCATCCTATCCTTCATCGATGCAACACTAAAATAAACTACGCACAAATATATAAAACAAACCCATATCTTTTGTCTTAGGCTACTTTGAGTTGAGATAATTCCCCCAGTGACACTCACTCAGTAGTTGCTCTAGGTTAGGATGACATGCTACCCTACTTGTGTGTTACTCTAGTGGTCTTCTTGCTTTGGAGGATGCAAGTCTACTACGCTTTCCTTCTTTACTTGGCCACTGCACATCGACGAGTGCTTGTTAGTTTGATAGGCCTTATTGCATGGTCGATAACCTACCTCATGTTTGCTTCATTTAAGAGGATGTGAGTCTACTATGCTTTCTTCTTGGATTAGCCATCGTGCACTGACTGGGTTAAGTATATTTAAGGTTTAGGATAAGTCCCCTACCTACTCCTTCCCTCCTGACTGCTTCAAATCTAGGTCCAGTCCTTCCTCGGGGCTCCTCGCTTAGTAGTCGCTCTAGGTAAGATAGCATATGTCTCACCAATGATAGAATATCTCGAAGATCAGTTCCACTTGGAAAGTTATAAGCCTACACGCTTTCTTTCTAGTTTGATCATTGCACACCAGCGGGCACATTAGGTTGGTTGGTTCTCACTATGTTGACGGATACACCACTCATGCTGATGGATACACAATAGGTTGGTTAGTTTTTGCACCTTAGGATGCATCACTCATGGCAAATGTAAGTCTGCTATGCTTTCTCCTTGAGTTAGCCATTGTACCCATATAGGCTTACTTTTCCAGGGCTCAGGATAACTCCCCTAGTAGCACCTCCTCTGTGGGCACTATATTTGGATTTAGTAACCACCCCGGTTGGAGAATCTATCTTGTGGATGTGCGATTCTCCCTTGGTTCAATCAGAGATAGGTCAAGGCCCTTCTTAGTGTGGTCCCTCACCAACAGGGTCAACATAAACATATAAATAAAATATAAATTCACGTGTGAATTAGGAGGACACCCGTAGCGATACCTTTTCCCATGCAGATATCCTATTTTTAGGGTAGTGTCAGCAAAACTCCCTATAGGAATCACTTGACTACTCTTGAGTTTATATAAGTCTCTAACAAAATTCACTCAATAGTCACCCCTAAGTTGGGTTCGATTTATTGTATTTATTGTACTACCAAAAGGTCACCCGAGCGGTTGTTCCATGCTTTAGAAGATTTAAGTCTGCCCCACCTTTTTTATAGCATAGCCATTGCACACCAAAAGGCAACCCCTTAGGTTGGCTAGCACTACCCTAGGGCCAGTAGACTATCCCTATGGATTTATAAATCTGAGATAGGACAAGTCGGATATGGCCCATTCTTAGTGGGTCCATCACACACCATCATGGTCCATAAATTAAATCTATCAAATTTGACTGAGCTCACATCCCAAGTGGATATTCCATCAATACAAAATCAAACTAAACCAAACAAACCTTATCAAAACACATGAAATTAAGATAAAATTAAGCTTGACTACTTTTGAGTTGACATAAGTCCTCAGCAGCATTCACTAAGTAGTCACCCTAGGTCAAGTTTGATTTATTGTGCATCCAATAGGTCACCCTAGCGGTTGTTCCTTGCTTTGGAAGATGTAAGTCTACTACACCTTCTTCTTAGCACAATTGTTGCACACTCAAAGGCAACCCCTTTGGTTAGGTAGCTCTACCCCACATCCGATAAACTAGCCCATTGGATTTGTAAACCTGAGGTAGGTCAATGCTGATATAACCCCTTCTCAGTGGGTCCATCATGACAGATAGGGTCCATACATTAACACAACTTAAATTAAACCCATTCTAATTTTTCCTAGTGGAGTTAAATCACACCCTTCTCCCCAATGTAGCTCAAAATCATATATAAACAAGTCAAGCAAATAAATCAAATTCAAAACCAACCTCCCCAATGGAGCCAAATTAAACAACTCCCCCAGTAGAGCCTAAATCAAATAAATCCAACCAAACTCTTATCCCTAGTGGATACATCCCCAAACAAATCTATGAAATCAAACTCAAATCCCAATCCCCAATGGATAGCGAACACCTTCCCTAGTGGAAGGTTCATATACTATCCCAGGACTTGAGCCCATATCTCGCAAATATGCCACCACATCAATTAAAAAACAAATTAAAGTTGATTCAATCTTAATCCCCAATGAATTATAAATTCTTATCCCCAATAGATCTTCTTATCCCTAGCAAATTTTCTTCTTCTATGCCCTTGACATAGACCCCTCATATGTCATGTCCAATGCATGTTTGATCCCCTAACGGATCTACCTCCATATCCATAACATGGAATTCTCATCAAATCTTATTTCTTATCTTATGCACACCTTTAATACATCAACCAAAAGCTAACAATGTATTCATTCAAATTACATCATCTAACATTGTAATCAACATTTTATGATTTGTGATGGTGCAAGATCAAACTAACTATACAATATCTTGCAAAACATATTATAGTGTGAATTAACACACTATATATATTATAATATATGATCTTATATTATAATTTGCTATAATAAAATATATTGTCTAACATTACACTTCTTTAGAATCACTTAAAAGGAACAAATTACAAAATTTTCTCCAAATATGAATAATGTTCATTTTAGATGTAAAATTATTTTTTTATATTAGAAATGCTACAAAATAGCATAATTTTGGTGTTGCTTCATGGTGTGTGCCATGAATTTGGCCAAATCTTTCCATCTCAACCTTCAAATTAACATTTTTGTGAGTTTTGACCCAATGTATTATAACAAAAGTAAAACATACTAAAATGTACAATAACATTTAGTAACACACCACCAAATTCATATATATGTGAAGTTATATTATTATGTACATTATATTTTAATATGCTTTCATATAATATGTTATCTTAAATTACACCTTAAAATAAATCACTTTAAGAAAAAAAATTATTAAATTTGGTTGAAAATTTAACATTTATTTTGTATGCAAAAATTCCATTCTTTTGATTAAATGACACACCATAGCACACCCCTAATGATGTTCCCTAAAGCGTACCTTAAATTTGGGAAAATCCCATCATCTCAGTGTATAGATCAGTATTTTTATAAACTATACCAGTACAAACTCTACTACATCATACTATAACAAACTAAAATATGCTAAACTACAAGTAGTAATACACAGTAGCATGCTATAATGCATGATGCTACACTATGTTATGACATACTATATTGTAATGCACTATAACATATTATATTATATTATATTGCATATCATATCACAAAAGATTGCTTAAGATAAAAAGTTATAAAATTAGTATAAATAATAAAAACTATATATTTTAGTCATTATCACTCACATATTTTGAATTTAAATAATATATTATGATGCCATGCTCTACTTATTATGAATTTGTCCAAATCCTAGCAATTTAAAGTCTAAATCAATATTTTTGTAAATAATGCTAGTGTAGGCTCAACTGCATGATTGTAAAATACTAAAAGAATTTAAAATGCACAGAACAATATATTATGATCTATGATGTTGTACTATGCTAGAATATATAATATTTATTTTGAACATAAAATCTTACTTTTTAGACTACAAGTGGCATAGAACACCTTTGGTACTACAACCTAATTCCAACTTCAAATTTAACAAATTTCATCATCTGATTTATTAAATAAATATTTTTATGATTTATATTAATAAAGATTATAAGGCACAATACCATAATATACTAAAATATTTCAAAACATCTTATAACATCCAAAAACACATCACTACATGCTCAAATATATGATGCTACATTTTACTATAATATGTGGTATTATAATATGATTTAAGGTTATGGTTTAGGGCATTCAAATCTCTAATAGTCAAGGGAAGTCATTTTCATTAGCTACCATAATTATATTAGGATTAGGTCATTCTTTAGATCTACTCCTAAAGACATCTTTATTCAAAGTTTAGGGTATAAGGTTTAGGGCTATTTTAGGGTTTAGGGTTACATTAGGGTTTTGGGTTTAAGGTTAGTTTAGAGTTTAGGGTTTAGGGTTTAGGGTTAGTTTAGGGTTTAGTGTTTAGGGTTAGTTTAGGGTTTAAGGTTTAGGGTTTAGGATTGGGGGTTTAGGGTTTACGGTTTAGGGTTGTAGGTTTTGGGGGTTAGGCTTTATGGTTATAGGGTTTAAGGTTTAAGGTTTAAGGTTTTAAGGTTTAGGGTTTAAGGTTTAGGGTTTAGGGTTTACAATTTAGGGTTTAAGGTTTAGGGTTTAGGGTTTAGGGTTTAGTGTTTTGCGTTTAGGGTTTTTGGGGTTTAGGGTTTAGGGTTTAGGTTTTAGGTTTTGGGTTTAAGTTATTCTTTATGGTTTAGGGTTTAGGTTTAAAGGTTTTTTTAATATAGAACAAATTCAAATTCAACATTTCTTCTTTTTGATTTCATCAACCGAGTAGCACTCCACATTTTCTAAGACATAAGCAACGACATAGATCAAAAATGAACACCCATAGATCAAATCAAAACCCTAGATAAATAGAACCCTCTCTACTATAAAGACACAGTTCCATAAGCAACAGATCGGATCGATCGTTCTTCAATTTCTCCATTTCTTATCAGAACCACCACTACCTCTCGAGTAGTGAGATCCACCATTATATCCCTGATCTCTCCCTCCCCAACCACCACGGGTGTAACCTCTATTGCTCCTCCCACCATAACCACCCGCTGCCACCACCTCTATATCCACGGTCTCATCCCACACCACCACTTGATAACCACCGCTCTACCTTCACCTCCACTACTGCGTGTAGTTGATGGTGATGTTTCCACCATCAAGGTTCTGGCCATTCTTAGGGTTTAGGGTTAGTTTTAGGGTTTAGGGTTTAGAGTTTAGGATTTAGGTTTAGGTTTTTTTTAAAATTAAGTAAACTAGTAGGTTTATGTTTACTTAGTCTATTATTTTACTTTTTAATTATTTTTTGTTTATTTTATTTTTTACTTTTATTTAGATTTATTTTTTATTTCTATTTAGTTTTATTAAATTATTTTAGGTTTTTTATTTTAGTTTATTTTTTAGGTTTATGTTTATTTTTGTGTTTTATTTTTATTTTATGTTTTAGGTTTAGGTTTTAGTTTTTATTTTTAGGTTTAGGTTTAGGTTTTTATTTTATTTGTTTAGGTTTAGGTTTTAGGTTTTTATTTTAGGTTTATTTTAAGTTTTATTTTTTAGTTTAGCTTTATGTTTATTTTTAGTTTATTTTATTTTATTTAGTTTAGGTTTAGGTTTAGGTTTAGGTTTTATTTATTATAGTTTAGTTTATTTTAGTTTATGTTTAGGTTTTTTTCATTTTGTTTATTTTATTTTTATTTTAGGTTTAGGTATTTTAAGTTTAGGGTTTAGGTTTTATTTTTTATTTATTTCTTTTTTTATTTATAAAGTGGCACATAGAGATTTAGGTTTATGCTTTAATGATTTATGCAATAGATTAGATACTAAAGTAGGTGAAAATGTATGTATAAGTTATAGAAGTAAAGATAGTTCAAGTGAGGTGTATTATGGATGAAGATAATAGTATTTTTCTTAGAAAAGGATATTGAAAATAGGTGGATGAGATATTTTGATAAACTTTTCAATGAAAGATTTAAGATTTATTTTTATTAATTAAATAAAATAGAGAAATTTAATTTTATCATATTAGTAAATCTAAAGTTAGGGAAGCTTTAAAGAAAATAAAATGTGGAAAAGGTAGGTGATATTCAATAGTGTGGAAATGTTTATCAAGGAATTTTTGACTTACAAATCTTTCAATGTTATTTTAAAGGCTAAAAGATGCCAGATGAGTGGTGAAAGAGTTTGTTGGTTTTTATATTTAAGAATAAAGGTTATGCACAAGAGTGTGCAAATTATAAAGGAATTAAGTTAATGTGTCATACAATAAAATTATGGGAGAGTAATTGAGCATAGGTTACAATGTGATACAAAAGTTTCTCTTAGTTTTGGTTTATGCCGTAGATCTATTATGGATGTTATACATTTGTTAATAGGTTTGATGGAGAAGCATAGAAAGTAAGGAGGATTTACATATGATTTATTTATTGATTTAGAAAGCTTATGATAAAGTTTGAAGAGATGTTCTTTGGAGATTTCTAGAATAGAAAGGAGTTAATATTGGTTATATTTAAGTCATTAAGGATATGTATACTAGAGCTATTACTTGTGTCCAAACATAAAGAGGTTTGACAAATATTTTATTTCAATTGGATTACATCAAGGATCACTTTAAGCCCTTATATTTTTTCTTTAGTTATGGATGTTCTTTTAGGAATTTAAGAAGATGTGCCTTGGTGTATGCTTTTTTAGATGACATTCTTCTTGTGATAAGACTAGAGAGTCCAAGAAAACTTGAATTAAGGTTAACATTAGAGTCTAAAGTTTTATTTAAGTAGATCTAAACTGAATATATGGAGTGTAAATTTAGTTTTGAAGTTCTAGTAATTTGTGACATTAAGTGAACAAGTCATTAATAAGATTATTTTATATTTAGGTATTGTTCAAAATGATGGTGAAATAGATGGAGATGTTATTAGTATTCAAGTTGGATGGTTGAAGTGGAGGAATGCATTATTTTTATGTGATAGAAAAGTTCCACTTAAACTTAGGAAAATTTTATAAGATGGTGATAAGACACAATATTTTTTTAGCATAAGACTAAGTTAAGTTTACGAGATGAGGATGCTTTATGGATGAGTGCTTTTTAGGATAAAATGTGAAATGAGTATGTTAAAAGTTAGTCTAGGTAGATAAGATTAGAGAGAGTTTAGATGGTTTAGCGTTTATGACCCTTAGAGAGTAGATGCATTTATTTACGTTTAGAAAGGTATAGGTAGAACTAAAAAACTTGGTTATGTATTACCAGTATACTTGAATTAAATGAGAATTTGACACATAATAGGAGTTAGGATTCATATAGTCAGTATAGGTTTGTTATTGTTGTTGTTGTTGTTGTTGTTGTTATTTCTATATTTTATTTTTTGGTTTATTTTTTAGGTTTAGGTTTCTATTTATTTTTAATTTTATTCTATTTTATGTTTATATTATATTTATTTTATATTTAGTTTTTATTTTATTTAGGCTTTTTATTCATAATTTTATTTTATTTTGTTAGTTTAGTATAAGTTTTTATTTATTTTATTATAGTTTTCTTTTATTTTTCATTTTATTTAATTTTTTCATTTAGGTTTATGTTTTGGTTTAGGTTTTTATTTTATTTTATTATTTCATTTTATTTAGGTTTAGGTCTTTTATTTATTTTATTATTAGGTTTTGTTTATTTAGGTTTAGGTTTTCAGGTTTTTAGGGTTTCAGGTTTAGGGTTTATAGTTTAGGTTTAGGCTTTTGGGTTTATGGTTTTAGAGTTTAGGGTTTTAGGGTTTAGTTTTTAGTTTAGGTTTAGGGTTTTAGGGTTTGGGTTAGGGTTTAGTTTAGTATTAATTTAGGTTTAGGTCTAGGTTAGTTTAGGGTTTAGGGTTTAGGGTTTTAGGCTTTAGGGTTTAGGGTTTAGGGTTTAGGGTTTAGGGTTTAGGGTTAGGTTTATTTAGGTTTTAGGTTTAGTTTAGTTTTAGGTTATTTATTAGTTTAGGGTTTTAGGTTTATTTTAGAGGTTTATTTTATTTAGGTTTAGGTTTGTTTTTTATTTAGGATTTAGGTTTAGGGTTTATTTTAGGTTTATGATTTTGGGTTTAGGTTTATGGTTTAGGGTTTTTTTATTTAGTAAACTGATAGGTTTAGGTTTATTTAGTTTAATTAGTTTATTTTTTTATCTATTTTAGTTTATTTTAATTTTTAATTTTATTTAGGTTTATTTTTTATTTTTATTTTGTTTAGGTTTAGGTTTAGGTTTATTTTATTTTATTTATTTTAGGTTTAGTTTTTTTTTAGGTTTTATTTTTATGTTTTTTTTTAGGTTTAGTTTTTTATTTAGTTTATATTTAATTTTAGCTTTATTTTATTTTTATTTTATTTAGGTTATTCATTTTTATGTTTATTTTATTTTTTAGTTTAATTTAAGTTTTTTATTTATTTTATTTTAGTTTAGTTTTTATTTTATTTTTATGTTTATGTTTAGGTTTTAGTTTTAGTTTTAGTTTAGGTTTTCATTTTATTTTATTTTTCATTTTATTTTTTATTTTATTTAGGTTTAGGTTTTATTTATTTATTTATTTTAAGGTTTTTTTTAGTTTAGGCTTAGGTTTTTAGGTTTTTATATTTTTAGGGTTTAGAGTTTAGGGTTTAGGGTTTAGGGTTTTTTATTTTAGGGTTTAAAGTTTACGGCTTAGGGTTTAGGGTTTAGGGTTTTAGGGTTTTAGGTTTAATGTTTAGGGTCTAGGGTTTAGGATTGTTAGGTTTTAAGGTGTAGGGTTTAGGGTTTAGGGTTTGGGTGTTTTTTTTCTTAATTTAAGTAAACTCATAGGTTAAGGTTTATTTAGTTTATTTTTTATTTTTATTTAGTTTAGTTTATTTATTTTTGGTTTACTTATTTTAGTTTAGAGTTTTTTTTAGGTTTACATTTATGTTTAGTTTTTATATTAATTTTACTTTTATTTTATTTTATAGTTTTAGGCTTTCTTTTTTATTTTTATTTTTATGTTTAGGTTTTTATTTTATTTTTTTAGGTTTAGGTTTAAGAATTTTATTTTAGCTTTATTTTAGGTTTTACATTTAGTTTAGGTTTAGGTTTATTTTTAGTTTATTTTAATTTATTTTTGGGTTTAGGTTTAGGATTAGGATTAGTTTATTTTAGGTTTAGGTTTAATTTATTTTAGTTTAGTTTATTTTATTTTAGGTCTATGTTTAGTTTATTTTTATTTTAGGTTTAGGTTTTCTTTTAAATTTAGGGTTTAGGTTTTTTTATTTATGTTTAGGTTTCATTTTTAGGTTTATTTTTTAGGTTTAGGTTTTTATTTAGTTTTTATTTTATTTTATTTTAGGTTTATTTTATTTTTATTTTATTTAGGTTTTTTATTTTTCTAATTTAGTCTAGGTTTTAATTAATTTAATTTTAGTTTAGTTTTTATTTTATTTTCATTTTAGGTTTAAGTTTAAATTTAGGTTTAAGTTTAGGTTTTAGTTTAGGTTTTATTTTATATTTTTTTATTTTATTTTTGTTTAGTTTTTAATAATAAAGTGCTTTTCTTAGAAAAGATATTGAAAATAGGTGGATGAGGTATTTTAATAAACTTTTCAATGAAGGATAGGTTTGATTGATTTTAGCAACCTTAATACCCTAAACAAAAATATTTCATTTTTTATATTAGTAAATAGGTTAGTGAAGCTTTAAAGAATGAAATGTGGAAAAGCAAGGGCCGATAATATTTCAATAGAAGTATGGAAATGTTTAGGAGATCAAGGAATTTCTTGGCTTACAAATCTTTTAATGTTATTTTAAAGACTAAAAGATGCCGATGAGTGGAGAAAGAGTTTGTTGGTTCCTATATTTAAGAATAAAGGTGATGCACAAGATTGTGCAAATTATAGAGGAATTAAGTTAATGTGCCATACATTAAAATTATGGGAAGAGTAATTGAGCATAGATTACGATGTTTAGGTTTCTGTATTTGGTTTCATGCCGTAGATCTACTATGGATGCTATACATTTGTTAAGAGGTTTGATGGAAGCATAGAAAATAAAAGGATCTACATATGATATTTATTGATTTAGAAAGCTTATGATAAAGTCTCAAGAGATGTTCTTTGGAGAGTTCTAGAACAAAGTTAATATTGGTTATATTCAAGTCATTAAGGATATGTATACTAGAGTCACTTGTGTCCAAACACAAGGAGGATTGACAAACTATTTTCCTATTTTTGGATTACATCAAGGATCAACATTAAGCCCTTATCTTTTACTTTAGTTATGGATGTTCTTACGAGGCATTTACAAGAAGATGTACCTGTATGCTTTTTTATGACATTCTTCTTGTTGATAAGACTAGAGAGGAGTCCACGGTTGAATTATGGAGGTCAACTTTAGAGTCTAAAGGTTTTAGTTTAGCATCTAAACTGAATATATGGAGTGTAATTTTAGTTGTAGAAATTTTAGTGGTAGTGTTGTGACTTTAGGTGATCAAGTCATTAATAAGATGAGATTGAATATTTAGGCTCTATTGTTCAAAATGATGGTGAAATAGATGGAATATTAGTAGAATTCAAGTTGGATGGTTGAAGTGGAGGAATGCATCGGCCTTATGTGATAGAAAAGTTCCACTTAAACTTAAGGAAAATTTTATAAGATGGTGGTAAGACGATGACTTTATATGTTGGCCAATAAAGAGAAACATAAGAGTAAGTTAAGTGTTACAGAGATGAGGATGCTCAGTGGATGAGTGGCTTTACCCTGAGATAGAATGCAAAATGAGTATGTTAGGAAAAAATTAGCTCAGTGATAGATAAGATTAGGGAGAGTCGCCTTAGATGGTTTCCATAAAGCATGGTCCAATTTGATTAGAGAGATGCATTAGATTTTCCTTATGTTAAGAAAGGTAGAGGTAGACCTAAAAGACTTGGTTAAGATGTATAAAAAATGATCTTAGTATACCAATTAAATGAGAATTTGACACATAATAGAACCAATGGAGACATTCATGTAAACCTTGGGATTAAAATTTATTGTTGTTATTGTTATTGTTGTTAGTTTTTTTTACTTTATTTTCAAGTTTTATTTAGTTTAGGTTTAGGTTTTTAGCTTTTTAGGGTTTAGGGTTTAGGGTTTAGGTTGAGTTGAAGGTTTAGGGTTTAGGATTTAGGGTTTAGGTTTTGGGATTTAGGGTTTAGGGTTTTGGGTTTTAGGGTTTAGGATTTAATGTGTAGGGTTTTCAGGGTTTAGGACTTAGAGTTGAGTGTTTAGGTTTTAGGTCTGGGGTTCAGGTTTTAGTTTAGGGTTTAGAGTTTTATTTTTTTTAACAAAGAGAAAATTTAGATTCAACACTTCTTTTCGATTTAATCAACCAAGTAACACACCAAGCTTTCTAAGACACAAGCGATGACATAGATGTAAAATGAGCATGCATAGAGAAAATCAAAATTCTTAGATAACTACCTTGGCCATTCTTTAGTTTCTCTAGTTTCAATCAGAACCACCTCAACCTCTCGAGTAATGGGATCCAACATCATATTCCTGATCTCTCCCTCCGTAATCACCATGAACATAACCTCCATCTCTCCTTCTGCCCCCATAACCACCACAGCTTCAACCACCACCTCTATATCCACCATCATCTCCAGATCCCCCACCATCACTGGAATGACCTCCACCATCGCCTGTGCCTCCACCAATATATCTAGACTAAGCCTGGTTGATGATGATGTTCCTATCATTAAGGTTCTGCCAATTCTTAGGTTTTAGCCTTATTAGTTTTTAGGGTTTAGGTTTATTTTTTAATTTATTTAGTTACATTAGGTTTAAGTATAGGATTTGGGGTTTAGGGTTAGGGTTTAAGGTTTATGGTTTAGGGTTAAGGGTTTAGTGTTTAGGGTTTTAAGGTTTAAGCTTTTAGGGTTTGGAGTTTAGGGTTATGGTTTAGGGTTTAGGGTATTAGGGTTTTGGGTTTTAGGGTTTAGGGTATAGGGTATAGGTTTTAGGGTTTCAAGTTTAGGGTTTAGTGTTTAGGCTTTGGAATTTAAGGTATTCAAGGTTTAGGGTTAGTTTAAGTTTTAGGGTTTAGGCTTTAAGGTTTAGCATTTTTAAAGTTTAGGGTTTAGGGTTTTATGGTTTAGGGTTTAGGGTTTAGGGTTTAAGTTTAGGGTTTATGCTTTTTTAGGGTTTAAGTTTTGGGTTGTAGGTTTAAGGTTGTAGGTTTAGGGTTTAGGGTTTAAGGTTCAGGATTTAGGGTTTAGGGTTTAGGGCTTAGGTTTTTTTTTTAAGTATGTAAATTGGTAGGTTTAGGTTTATTTAGTTTATTTTATTAATTTTTTTTATTTATTTTAGTTTAGTTTATTTTTTTTATTTTAATTTAGGTTTATTTTTATTTTTTTAGTTTAGTTAATTTATTTTGTTTATTTATTTAAATTTATGTTTTTTATTTATTTTATTTTTAGGTTTAGGTTTTATTTTTCATTTTTAGGTTTAGGTTTCAGTTTTTATTTTATTTTTTATGTTTCAGTTTTAGGTTTTTATTTTAGGCTTATTTTTTGGTTTTAGATTTTAGTTTAGGTTGAAGTTTCCTTTTACTTTATTTTATTTTGTTTAGTTTAGGGTTTAGGTTTAGTTTAGTTTTGGTTAATGTTTAGGTTTTATTTATTTTAGTTTAGTTTATTTTTATTTAGGTTTAGGTTTAAGTTTATATTGTTTATTTTAGATTTAAGTTTATTTTTAGTTTAGGGTTTAGGTTTTATTTTTGTTAATTTTTAGGTTTATTTTTTAGGTTTAGGTTTTTAGTTAGTTTTGTTTTTTTTAGGTTTATTTTTTTATGTTTAGTTTTTATTTTATTTAGGCATTTTATTTTTAGGTTTATTTTATTTTTTAATTTAATTTAGGCTTTTATTTATTTTATTTTAGTTTATTTTTTATTTTTTATTTTCTTTTTTTTTACGTTTAGGTTTAGGTTTAGGTTTAGGTTTTAGTTTAAGTTTTTATTTTATTTTATTTTTTTATTTTATTTATGTTTAAGTTTTATTTATTTATTTTATTTTTATGTTTTATTTAGTTTAGGTTTAGGTTTTTAGGTTTTTAGGGTTTAATGTTTAGGGTTTTGGGTTAAGGTTTAGGGTTTAGTGGTTAGGGTTGTTGGATTTATGGTTTAGGGTTTAGGGTTTAGATTTTGGATTGGGTTAAGGTTTTAGTTTAGGTTTTTGGGGTTGTATAGGGTTTATGTTTGGGGTTTATTTTATTATTAAAATTATAAAAAGAGCTACAAGAAATCCTAAAGAGATAAACCACTTAACTATTACAATAATGAAGGAAAGAAAGCAAATGAAAAACCAAAAAATCAACAGTAGAAAATCCATGTGAGCAGCAGCAAACTTCATTTGGTTCATCTGATACCAACAAGGTCCACCTCTCCCAACCTATAAAAGAACTAACATACTTTTGAAAGGATGAGTATAATTAAGCAACCATAAAAGTAAGAGCAAATAAAGGAGTATAGTAAAGAATAGGCTTGCGCACAATCATCTCATTGAGCAACACTATATGTAAGCACCAAAACTTTTTTAGTGTTACAAAGCCATCATAGCTAGCATACCTCATGTAGCCCATCATCCAAAGTTTGTCATCTAGCAAGAATGTAAAATCCTCCAAACAGTAAACATAACAACCAACCACCAAGCCACTAGAACAACCAAGCCCAATAAGGCAGATAATCAACCAACCATCAAGGATAGCAACAATATAATAAAAGCACCACCAAAGCCATCACCAAAAAGGAGTAACAAATTCAAAAGCAGCAAGCATCATGACAGGGGTAACAACACAAACCAAAGACAAACAAGAGCAAAAAGGAAAAATACAAGTGCTCATATCCTCCACCAACAAAGCAAAAAAAGGAGCTAGTAAAAACATCGATCTTAACTGTAAAAGGGGTGGGCAACAAGGCTACCACTTAAACAAGAAAAAGGGGGTCAGCTGTAACCAAGAGAGAAATAAACAAAGCAGTAGGAAATGTAAAATATATGTCACAGAAAGAACACCAGCAGGTTCCCAGTATAATCACCAAAGGAGTAAGAAAAATTTTCCAAAATAGCCACCCCTCTAAACAACCCAGTTAGCCAATACAACCAACCAAACTAGCCAGCCATCATATCCTCCTAGCCAACCACCACAGTAGTAGAAGACCCAAGTTAGTGTAAATACCAACAGTAGTCATCAAGCCAAAATCACCCAAGATAGCCAAGGAAAGGGTGGAAGAAAACCGAAGCCACCAAACCCAACCAAGGCTAAAGAAAATCTAATCTAGGTAAGTAGAATAGCCAGCCAAAGACAAAAATAATATAAAGCCCAGTAAGATAGACTACAAGCCTACCAACATGAGCAACAACAATAAAGGCACCCAACCAAGCCACCAACACCCGAGGACAACATAACAGCCATAAAATAGCCTTCAACCAGCCAATCCAGAATAATACCCAAACCCAAAGCCACTGTATCCAAAAGAGGAAGACTAATCAAGGAGGAGGTCAAAACCATAACCAAAAGAAACAGAACAAAATTATCAAACCAACTACCAAGCCCGAGTCAACTAAATAGAGAAAATAACAACCAACCAACAACCTCCACCATGCCAAAATCAATCTAGAGATAAACCACCTACAACCCCCCAGATCAGTCACCGATAGAAAATGAAAAAAATAGTGAAAACAATCAGCCAAGAAAGCCACCCTATCAATTACCACAGTCGCAGATCAAACTCAGGTATGTTAGCAACTAGCCTAGAAAAGAGGAAAAATGCATACAGAAAGAAAAATCTTAAATAGCCATAGCCACAACCCAAAAAGTGGATATAAAAAATAGCCAAGGAAAAATTATGGTAAACACCCAGCCATAAATAGAAGCCACCTAAAAAACAAAAAAATATCGCACATACAATAACCACTAGGTAGAAAAACCCAGGCCAATCCAAAAGTAAGAGATCAAAAACATAACCCAGCTCAGGCCAAAGAGAGAAAATAAGTAGATAACCACAACCCAAAGTGGGTTTAATATGGAGCAACCAAAAGTGAAAGATCATAAAAAACCAATAGCAAAAACCAAGCCAGGAATTTGTAATCGGAGATAAGGAAATATAGTATTATCCAAATTAACCAAACCTCTTAATAGTTTAGGCAAAGTTTTGTTGTCAAATAAAATGAACTCAGTTAAGTTGTCACTAAAGTTAGCCAAGTAATAAACCCAAGCAATACCTTCATGAAGGATGTGGGAAATTTGAAAATAAACTTGAGAAAGAAAATTTTTAGTATGATTAAGAAGATAAAATAATTCAGTATTCCCATTTTTCTTGGAATTAAGCATGTCAAGAAGCAAGAGAGCATCAATTTCAATCCAGATGTTGAGGAAACCTCTATTCAAAAAAATTTCAATAGTTTTATTAACAACCATAAGCTCAGCAAAAAAAATAGAACAGGCTTTGAGAGGATTGGTAATAGCACAAATGACAGTACCTTTAGAATCCTTAAGGATACCACCACAACCATATTTATTGGAAGCAACAGAACCATCAGTATTCACTTTAGTCAAATTATCTTTAGGTTCAATCCAATGGATAATCCTAGCACTAGTTAAACTCACGCAGAATGATACCCAATTTTTTAGCTATAAATTTATAACCTCTAAAATGAATATTACTAATAAGATTGTCATTAAAAAGAGCATGATTTTTTTCTTTAGTTATAGCCAGGATCATTTTATGGTTCATTGGAATACCATGATATTTAGCAATATTTCTATCCATCCAGATGAACTAGATAAGGGAAATAGCAATTAAAACATTGATATGACCTTTCATAATATATTTGAAACAGACTTCAAGAAGTTGATATAAAGAACTAGAACCCTGAAAATAGTTGGTATTAAATAAATCTTCATACCAAAACCATAATTTAGAAGCAATAGCATCATTGATAAAAACATGATTTACATTTCCAATATGAAAGCAATAATATCACTTTGAAGTTAAGTAAAACCCTTTAGTCCAAGGCAAAGAGTCCATAGGAATAAAGTTATTCAAAATCCTCCAAGATAAAGCTGAATAGGAAATGGGAATGATATTGTTCCAAAGTTTAATAAAAAAACATTAGAGGGGTTTTGATTATCTCAATTAAAATTCCAAACCACTTTAAGAAGAATGTCACCATTATAAGAATGCTTAAAAAGAATTTGGTCAGGTTTGCTAAAAGAAATAGGGATATTTTTAAAGTTGTCAAAAAGAGAAATAGGGATATAATTCTCAAGTTTACTTTCATTCCAATTATTATTAAGCCAAAAAAGATTTAACTTTGATAGCAGCAATAGAGTGGGCAGAGAAAACGGTGTCAATAGAGTCATTGACAATCCAATTATCTTGCTAAAAGAAGAAAGAACCAGAATGAATACCCAAAGATATTAATGGTTTGGTAACCCATTTAATGGAGCAAAGCCTTTTCCAAATTAGAGAGTCATCAACTTTATAAGCACAGTTAAGGGGGTATTTACCTTGGCAATATTTTTTCATCATAAAATTAGCCCAAAGGCTATCATTATTTCTAAAATTCCACCAGAGCTATGAGAGAAGGTAGTGATAGCTTCATGAATAGGCTTACAACCAAGAGCACCTTCTCCAAGGATCACAACATTTATGCCAAGATGTCCAATGCATTCTTTTGGTAGAATTATTGGAGTCCCAAAAAAATTTGTTAAGCAAATGATCAATTCTGATAAGTGTAGCATTAGTGGGGATAATAGTTTAAATCAAATAAAGAGGCATTGAGTTGAGGGTGCTTTAAAAATAGTGAGCCTACCACCAAAGGAAAGTAAATGGAATTCCCAGACAGAATTTTTTTTTGAAACTTTTTGAATTAACTCATCAAAGAGACGAGAACATTTTGGGCCTTTAAAGACCGGAGCACCCTAGTACATAAGAGGTAAGTGTTGATGTTTAAAATTAGTATATGCATGATTTTATTGATTTTATCATTGCAGATACTAGAGGAAGTGATAAACAGCTTTTGTTATCATTGATAGAAAGGCCACTTTCTCTACCAAATTTATTTAAAAAAGACTTGAGATGCTTGATGTGATGAATAGAAGCATTGCAAAAAATAATGAAATCATCTACAAAACTTAAATGTAAAATAGGAAGACCACCAAGTGTTCGATAGTACATACTAGGATTATTTAGAAAAAAATCATTGATGCTCCTAGATTAGTACTCAACAATAATAATAAATATAGCAGGAGATAAAGGATCCACTAGTTGTAAGCCATGGAAAGAGGGAAAGAAACCCAAGGATTCTCCATTAAGCAAAATCAAAAACCAGGCATTATTAATACAATTTTTAATAAAAAAATTAAATTTAGTAGAAAACCCAAATAAATTCAGAATATGGAGAAGGAAATCCCAAGAGAGGTTATCAAAGGCTTTGGTAATATCTAATTTCAAAAAAATGTTGCCACCTCTAGTCTTGGCATCAAGATGATGAATTAATTCTTGGGCAAGTAAAATATTATTAGAAATGGATCTACCTCTAACAAAACTAATTTGGTTGAGAGAGATAATTCAATTATGTAAAGTACTAAGTCTGTTGGTAAGAATTTTGGAAATCAGCTTATTGAAGAAGATGCAAAGACTAATAGGTCTAAAATCACTCCAATACTCTGAATTATCTTTTTTAGGTTTGAGAATAATAGATGTACTAGAAAAATATCTAGGAAAAGAATTATCATTAAAAAAAAGCAATCAGAACCTCAGTCAAATAATTTTTAATTATAAGCCAACATTTTTGAAAAAATTAAGTAGTGAAACCCTCCAGACTAGCAACATAATCTATGTTCATGCTATTCAGAAATTTGAAATTTGAAATTTTCATTAAGCACAATGGTAAGAAAATCATTATCATCATTAGTAATAATGGAAGGAATCAAGTGGGATTGAGAAATAACTTCATAAGTGAAATTCTAATTCAGCATATTTCTAAAGTAATTAATAACTGATTTCTTAAAATCATTATTCTCCATAATCCAATCTCCATTATAATTTTTAATTTTTTGAGTATAATTTAAAGTTCTCTTTTTATTAACTAAAGAATGGAAATACTTAGTATTCTTGTCACCATCCATAATATGTTTACTAGCAGCTTTTTGGTGCTAATAAGTCTCTTGCATATTTTGGAAGTTAACAAGTTTATCTTTCAGCTCAGTCAAGTCTAAAACCTTAGAAGGATTAGACTTAATAGAGACTTCAAGATCACAAATCAATTTTTCCATATCTTTAATATTAGCTAAATGGTTTTAAAATAATACTTATTCTACTAGCCCAAATTTTGTTTAAGTCTTTTAAGTTTAAACCAAAGTCTATTCATCCCCATAATAAAATTATCACAATGTAAAGGAGCATTCCACTTATTATCCACAACATTAAAAAAATCATTATGTTGAATCCACATGTTTTGAAATCTAAAAGGAGATAGGGTTTATAGTCTATTAGAATTATCTTTAGTAGAAATTAGAAGAGAAGCATGATTTGACAATGTTCTGCTTAAATGGTCAACAAAAGTATTAGGCCATTGAGTAATCCAATGACTATTAAAAGGAATTTGGTCCAACCTTTGCCAAAGTCTAGAGTTTTGCCAAGTATAATTAGAGCCCTTAAAGGCAATATCAATTAAATTATAATCAAGGATCATATTGTAGAAATCTTCCATGGAAGAAATAATAGGAGAGCAATCACCACTCCATTTAGAAGAGAATAAAATGGTGTTGAAATCACCACCAATAAACCAAGGTTTGTTGACAGAGGTAGCAAAATTCCTTAAATTATCCTAAAGAATATTTCTACCAAATCTATAACAACATGCATAAAGAAAAGAGCCCAAAACACAATAATCACCATAAAAGATTTGAGCATTAACAACTTGATGAAAGTCATCAAGAATATAGACCTCAACAAAATTATTCCAAAACACCAATTCTTATTACTAACATAGAGAAAGATTAATTGAAATCACTCATTCTAGGAAAATGGTTAATTTTATTAGCATTAATAAGAAGCTCTTGAATAATAAGAAGAGAAATATTACGAATGCGACAAAAATTTCTAATACAATTATGAATAGAGAGGGTATCGATTCCTCTAACATTCAGAACAAGAAAATTATACATAAGAAAAATAGAAAAAGGGGGGTTAAGCAAAGGTTATTAAGAGAGGAGTGAGACGCCGCAACAGATCTAGTGTTTTTTGATGATTTAGAAAAATTTAAAGTACAATTTGTAAAATCCAGATAAGAAATGTTTTCAGCATGCTCGACATCATTTAAATCCTCATTAAAAGCTTCATTTTCATCGACCAAAGCCGGCATAGATGTTGGAATAGAATTAAAAGAAATAGAATTATCTTCTAATAACTTATAGAATTTATTATTCTCCACATTAGATATATTCAAATTCGAAGAAGGAATAAAGGTAAATCATCTTTCATATATTGAATATTGGTTGAATCCCTACCAACATTAGAAGTCAAAACATGTTCAACAGGATTAACCCCAATATCCAAGGAATCAACAATAACAACCTTCATACCATCCTTAGATATGAGGCCAATTTTGAACATAAGTAGAATTGATGTAGAGACAACATTTTCATTAGGAAGAATTCTATTTTTTTAAGTGGGGATGGAGAATAAAATATTCTGAATTGTCCAGACCAAAAATTAGAAGGTTCTCCAATTCAACCTTTTATGAATACCCATATTTTTTAGAGCCAATCCAAACTTCCTTAGGGTATTTTTTAGTTATATCTAATTCCACGAGGATTTGTGCCACAAAAGGGTGAGATCATTCAGCGATCGCTTGGTCAAGTTACAAAGTCTCAAAAAATAAAGCCCTGATAGCAAAAAGCACATGATGGGAAACAAAATGAATGCGCATATTAGGAAGAGATAACCACATAGGGATAATAGCATATTCCTACTTAATGTCAAAAAGGGGTGACCACTTCAGCAAACAATTTTGATAATTAAATATGAACTAAGAATGACACAAAAAACATAAGAATAATTCAGATCATTAGAAAGTTGAATCAGGATATGCCGAAGGTCAATAAGACCAATTGAGAAGGCACCCGTAAGCTTGATATTATGGATAAAAGAGCAGATCTTATCCAAATTTGGATGACGCAAAGAAAACTTATTGAAAAGAGAAAATTCAAAGGGTTTTTCCAACTTTTCAACATCCACATCAGAGCACATTATGGCCGAAAAACATCTAAAAGACATCAAAATGAGATTAATCGAATCAACAGAGGGAGAAATCTTACCAAAGAGCACTTCCTTAAAAGATTTAGTAGAAGCTGCAACATTAGGGCCACCAATTCTCAAAATGTTAGCTGCCCTAGCTGAAACATACATATTTTGAGGTGGAACCCAAGGAATAGAACTCACCACAGCCATGGTCAATGAGAAAACATCATGCAAACGGCTAAATGCCATTCAAGCCTTTGAAATCAATCAAAATCAAATCCAAAGACACATAAAACACCAGTCAGGGGCGTGCCACCAAGAGAGATTTGAAAATAATTAGAGAGCGAGAGAGCTCTTGGGGAAGGAGAGTTTTGAGTTTAGGGTTAGCATTGTAGGTTTACGATTTAGATTTTAGGATTTTTTTTAATTTTCTTTTAATTTTTTTTTAATTTTTTTAAAATTAAGTAAGCTCGTAGGTTTAGGTTTATTTAGTTAATTAAGTTTATTTTATTTTTCATTTTTTAGGTTTATTTTTATTTTTATTTAGTTTATTTTATTTATATTAGGTTTATTTAATTTAGTTTATTTTTTAGTTTAGGTTTAGGTTTATGTTTATTTTTAGTTTAATTATATTTTTATTTTATTTCTTAGGTTTAGATTTTATTTTTACTTTTAGGTTTAGTTTAGGTTTTACTTTATTTTAGGTTTAGGTTTTAGGTTTTATTTTTGGTTTATTTTAGGTATTCTTCTTAGTTTTTTATTTTATTTATTTTTAGTTTATTTTATTTTATTTAGTTTAGGTTTTATTTAGGTTTTTTTCATTTTAGTTAATTTATCTAGTTTATAGTTTATTTTATTTTATTTCACGCTTTAGGTCTTTCTAGGTTTAGGGATTAGGTTTTATTTTTTTTATTTTAGGTTTTATTTAGCTTAAGTCATTTAGTTTTATTTTATTTTATTTTATTTTTTTTATTTTATTTTAAGTTTAGTTTATATTTTATTTAGGTTTTTTTATTTATTTTAGTTTAGTTTAGGATTTTATTTATTTTATTTTAGTTTAGTTTTATTTTCTTATTTTATTTTCTTTTATGTTTAGTTTAGTTTTAGGTTTTGTTTATTTTTTTTTTTATATTTTTCATTTTATTTTTGCATTTTTTTATTAATATTATTTTGGTTTTATTTAATTTTTTTTATTTTTAGCTTTAGGTTTAGGGTTTTAGTTTTAGGTTTTATTTTAGTTTGATTTTAGTTTATGTAGTTTATTTTTTTGTTTATTTTATTTTATTTAGTTTAGGGTGAAGTTTAGTTTTATTTTAGGTTTATTTAGGCTTTTTTAGTTTATGTTTATGTTTATTTTATTTTATTTTATCTTTATTTTAGCTTTAGTTTTATTTTAGTTTAGGTATTTTTTATTATATTTATTTAGGTTTATTTTAGGTTTAGGTTTTTATTTTATTTTTTATTTTATGTTAGTTTATTTTATCTTAATTTATGTTTAGTTTTTTATTTTATTGGTTTTATTCTAGGTTTATTTTCTTTTTTTATTAGTTTAGGTTCATTTATTATTTATATTTTATTTTTATTATTTTTATTTTTTAGTCTAGTTTATTTATTTTAGGTTTTATTTTATTTTATTTTTTTATATTATTTAGGTTTAGGTCTTATTTATTTTATTTTATTTTTAGGTTTTATTTTACTTATTTTAAGCTTTCAAAATAGTTTGTTTTAGTTTTAGGCCTTATTTTTAGTGTTTAGGGTCAGTGGTTTAGTGGTTCTGGGTCCTTTTTAGGCTATAGGGCTTGTGTAGAGTAGTTTCAGTTCTGGGTTTTTGTGGTCATTTAGGGTCAGGATCAGGGTTAGAGAGCCCAGTGTTGGCTCAGTTTATGGTGCAGGGTCAGCCCAGGGCCTCAAAGTAGGGCCCAGTGGAGCCCAGGTCAGGCCAGATAAGGGCCCAGGGCCTGGTAGTTTATCTTAGTCCATTTTGGTCAGAGTGATTTATCAGTTTATCTTTAAGTCTTTAAATTATCCAGTTACTTTAGCTCAGGGCCCAGCCAGGATCAGGTCATGGTATAGGGTTTAGGTCAGTGCTTAGGGCCTGGCCCAGGCCTAGTTTGGGTCAGTGTAGAGAGGTCAGTGAGAGTTATGGCCCAGTGTATTTAGGGCCTAGGGCCCATGATTTAGGGTCAGGCCCAGGATCTTTAATGATTTAGGATTTTTTAAGATCTTTTTAAATAAGCAAACCAAAGTTAGTATTTATATTTAGTATTATTATTTAGCCTATTTATTATTTTCTTTTTAGGTTTATTTTAGTTTAGTTTTATAGTAATTTTTTAGTTTAGGCTTTAGTTTAGCTTATTTGTAGTAGTTTTATTTATTTTATTTTTTATGTAGTTTATTTTATCTTAGTTTAGTTTATTTATTTTATTTTAGCTCAGTTGATCATTTTGTATTTTTTATTTTAGTTTAGTTTAGGTTTATTTTATTTTATTTTATTAGGTTTATTTAGGTAGGCTCAGTTTTATTTGTTTATTTTTATATTATTTTTAGGGTTTAGGTTTATATTTTAGCTAGGTTTATTTTTAGGCCTAGTTTAGTTTATTTAGTTTGGGTTTAGAGTTTAGGGTTTTTTTAGGTTTAGGGTTTTGGTTAGTTTTAGTATTTTTTCATTTATTTAAGGGCTTTCTAGGGTTTAGGGTTTAGGGTTAAGAGTTTAGGATTTAATGTATTTTAGGGTTTATTTTTAGGTTTATGGTTTAGATTTTAGTTTTAGCTTTAGTTTAGGTTTAAGGTTTTTTTTAAATAGAGAATAAATTTAGATTCAACATTTCTTTTTTCATTTCATCAACAAAGTAACACACCAAGTTTTCTAAGACACAAACGATAACACATATCAAAAGTGAGCTGTATAAATAAAAAAACCCTGATAACTAGAATCATCTATACTATAAAGATACATTCCATAAGTAGTGATCGATTGCTCATTCTTAAGTTTCTCCATCAAACTCCTTTGAGGATCAATCATTTATCCCATCTCTTACGCACCACCATGATTGTAACATCTATCGCTCCTTCTCCATAACCACCACTACTCTAACCATCACCTTCATATCCACCAACACCTCCATCCCCACCACCGGATGACCACCATCTTCCAGATTCACAGATCTAGACTAAGCCTTAGTTGATAATGATGTTCATGCCATCAAAGTTTGCCCATTCTTAGTTTAGGTTTAGTTTAGGTTTTTAGGTTTTAGGTTTAGGTTTATTTTTTAATTTAATTAGTTACTTTTAGTTTAGGTTTAAGGTTTAGGTTTTAGGGTTTTTGTAAGGGTTTGTGGATTATGGTTTGGTTTAGTGTAGGGTTTTGAGTTTAGTTTTATGCTTTAGGGTTTAGGGTTTAGGATTTAGGATTTTTTAAAGTTTAGGGTTTAAATTTTTGGTATAATGTTCAAGTTTTAGTTAAGTGTTTAGGGTTTTTGGCTTTTTTTTAATAAAGAACAATTCCAGATCCAACATTTCTTCTTTTCAATTTCATCAACCAAGTAACACACCAAGTTTTCTAGGACACAAGCAATGACATAAATAAAAAATGAGCACGCATAGAGCAAATCAAAAACCCTGGATAACTAAAACCTTCTCTACATTAAAGACATAGTTTCATATGCAGCAAATTAGATCGATCATTCTTTAGTTTCTCTAGTTCCCATCAAAACCAACCCATCCTCTTAAGTAGCAGGTTCCACCATCATATCCATCTTCCTGCCACCACCATGATCAGAACTTTGCTTTTCCTACTCATCCATCAGCCACCACCACTCCATATCCACCAACACCCAGATCTACCACCACTATGATAACCGCCAGCCTCTTCACCTTATCTTCATCTAGACTGAGTTTTGTTGATGGTGATGTTCACTAAACCCATCTTGGTTTAGTTTAGGTTTTGCTTTATTCAATTTTAGGGTCTTTACTTTTAAATTTAGTTTACTCTGGTTTAGGGTTTGGGGTTGTGGGTTTAGGTTTGTGGTTAGGTTTAGGTAGGGTTTAGGGTAGTAGTAGGGTTTATGGTTTAGAGGTTTATGCAGGTTTAGGGTGTTTTAGTATGTAGTTAGGGTTTTTAGGGTTGTGGATTTAGGTTTAGTTTTTAAATCAAACATAAGTTTTGTTTAGTATTTTATATTTTTATTTATTTTTTATTTTATTTAGGTTTAGTTTTTTATTTATTTAGTTTAGTTTATTTAATTTAGGTTTATTTTATTTTAGTTTAGGTTTTTATTTTTACTTTATTTTTTAGTGTTTTAGTATTTTTTAGTTGAGTTTAATTTTTTTTTTATTTTAGGTTTTATTTTAATTTTAGGTTGGTTTTGGTTTTTTTTTTATTTTAGGTTTAGTTTAGGTTTATTTATTTTATTTTAGTTTTATTTTTAGTTTTGGTTTATTTTATTTTTTAGTTTATTATATTTAGTTTTATTTTAGTTTTATTTTGGCTTAGTTTAGGTTTATTTTTATTTTATTTATTTTAGTTTTATTAGGTTTATTTTATCTTTTAGTTTATTTTATTTTATTTTAGTTTTATTTTAGTTTTTAAAGTTTATTTTTTTTATTTTATGTTTTAGTTTATATTTTATTATGGTTTTTATTCTTATTTATTATATATTATTTTGTTTAGTTTCACTTTATTTTATTTTATTTCTTTTATCTTATTTTATCTTTTAGGTTTAGTTTAGGTTTTATTTATTTTATTTTTTATTTAAATCTTTTTTTTTAGTCTTAAGCCTAGAAGTTTTTCTGCCTGGGCCCATTAGCCTCAGTATTTGTTCATGGCCCATGGCCTGTGGCCAGGGTTTGGGGCAGTCACTTGTGGCCTGTGAGTTCCTGACTAGGCCTTCAATAGGGTTGGTCATAGGCCCAGGGCTAAGACGCAGGGCTAGGGCCTTTGGCTGTGAGAGGATCTATGGCAAAGGGCCCTGGGGCCTCAGTGGCTCAGGGCCCATTTAGCCTCAGTATTCATGGTCAGTATTAGAGGGTGGGCCCAGGGTCTTTAGGTCAGCAGGCTCAGGTCAGGCCTAGGGTCATTTTAAAGCCTTTTAGGTATGATAGTAGGGAGGTGTTTAGGGTTTAAGGCCTAACTGATTATTTAAAATAAAAACCCATAGATTTGTTTATTTAGTTTATTTTTATTTATTTTGGATTATTTATTTTATTTTTTTAGTTTATTTTTTTTATTTGGCTTAGTTTATGTTAATTTATTAGTTTGTTTTATTTTATTTTTTTATTTTAGGTTTAAGTTTATTTTAATTTTGGTTTGTTTATTTTATTTTATATTTAGTTTGTTTGGTTTTAATTTCTTAAGGTTAGGTATTTATAGTTTATTATTTATTTTAGTTTAGGTTTAGGTTTTATTTCATTTATATTTTTATATTTAGTTTATTTTAAGTTTAAATTTTATTTAGTTTTATTTTATTTTATTTTGTATTTTCCTTTATTTTAGCTTAGTTACTTAATCCAGGTTTTTATTTATTTTAGATTTTGGTGTATTTATTTAATTTATTTTATTTATTTAGTTAGTTTAGTTTATCTTTTATTTCTTTAGCCTAGTTTAGGGTTTGGTTTGTTTTACTTTAGGTTTATTTTAAGTTATGTTTTATTTTAGGTTTAGTTATTTTATATTTTATTTAGTATGAGTATGTAGTTCAGTTCATGTTTTTTTATTTATCTTAGTTAGTTTGTTTAGTAGTTTAAGTTTATTTGATCATTTTATTTTATTTTAGTTTAGTTTTATTTCTTTGGCATGGGTCATTTTTGTATTTAATCTTAGTTTAATTTCATGTTTATTTCAGGTTTAGTTTCTTAGTTTTTTATTATTTTTATTAGTTTATTTTATCTATTTTAGGTTTAGGTTTTAATTAGATTTTATTTTTGTCATTATCTTATTTAAAGTATTTATTTATTTCAGGTTTATTAGTAGGTCTGTGCTCAATTTTAAGATCTTTAGTTTGGGTCAGGTCAAGGTCAGTTTAGGGTTTTATGGTTTAGTTTGGTGGCCTAGGTTTATAGTTTCAGTTTAGGGCTCAGTGTTGCCTGGGCTCAGAGTTTGTGGCTAAGGCTCAGTGGCTCAGATTTTATGATTTAGGGCCCAGTGGTTGTGGCTCAGTGCTTCAGGTCACCAGGGCTCAGGTCACTGCATGGCCTAAGCTCTAGGATCAGAGCTCATGCCTAGAGCAGGCTCAGTGGCCTAGAGCCCAGGGCTAACGGTCTGTGGCCTGGCCCATCTTTAGGCTCATTCCTGTGATCTAGGCCTAGGCTCAGTGGCCCAGGAATCAAGGTAGGTTTAGTTTAGGATCTTTTAAAAAATTAAGCAAACCAACCAGCCATTTATAGATTATTTAGATATTTTATTTATTTTATTTTATTTTATTTTTTATTTATTTAGTTTAGTTTATTTATTTATGTTTATTTATTTTAGTTTATTTTATCTTAAGTTATTATTTTAGGTTTAGTTTAGTTTATGTAGTTTTATTTTATTTTATTTTTAGGTTTTATTTTTATTTTTTTATATGTTTAGTTTATATTTTTTATTTTTTATTTTTGGTTTAAGTTTGTGGTTTAGGGATTGTGGCTTAGGGTTTGTGGCTTAAGTTTTAGTATTTAAGGTCAGATTTTCTAGATTTCATGTGGGTTTAGGGCTTTTAATTTATTTTATTTTTAAAAATTTATTTCTTTATCTCAGATAAAGCAAACCCACAGTTTTAGGTTTATTTAGTTTATTTTACTTTATTTATTATTTTAGTTTTAATTTTATCTTTAATTTAGTTTATTTATTTTATTTAGTTTATGTTATTTATGTTAGTTTATTTATTTTAGCTTTTTGAGATTCTAGCTTATTTATTTTAGGTTTAGAATTTTATTTTATTTTTTTTAGGTTTAGGTTTTAGGTATTTTAGTTTTTTTAGGTTTTTTTTAATTTTAGGTTTGTTTATTTTTTACTTTTTAGTTTATTTAGTTTAGGTTGTGTTTAGTTTAGTTTATTTTAGGTTTAGATTGAGGTTTTGTTTATTTTAGTTTAGTTTTTCTAGTTTAGTTTATATTATCTATTTTAGTTTTAGTTTTTTTTTTTTTAAAAGTTCTGGGTTTAGGTTTTATTTTTTTTATTTATTTTTTAGATTTTGGGATTGTTTTTTAGGTTTATTTTATTTTATTTTTTATTTTGTTTTAGATATATTTTATTTTTATTATTTAATCATTTTAGTTTAGGTTTTATTTATTTTATTTTATTTTAGTTTTTATTTCAATTTAATTTTCTTTTTAGGTTTAGTTTAGGTTTTTAGCTTTTTAGTGTTTCGTTTAGGGTTTAGGTCCCAGTTTTATTTTATGTTTATTTTATTTTTAGTTTAGCTCAGTTTACTTTAAATTTATTTTATTTTATTTAGTTTAGAATAAGTTTAGTTTATTTTTAGGTTTACTTTTAGTTTATTTTAATTTTATTTATTTTAGTTTAATTTATCTTAGTTTAGGTTTAGGGTTATAATATTTTTATTTTAGGTTTAGGTTTTGTTTTAGTTTAGTTTTTAGGTTTTATTTTTTATTATTTTTTTATTTGGTTTTATTTAGTTTTTATTTTATTTTATTTTATTTTAATTTTATTTTTTAATTTTAGGTTTAGTTTTTATTTTATTAAGTTTATTATTTTTTTAGTTTAGTTTAGGTTTTTATTTATTTTATTTTTATTTTTATTTTTTTCTTTATTTAGGTTTTAGTTCTTTTATGTTTTAGTTTATTTTTTTTTTATTTTAATTTTGGTTTTTTTATTAATTTTAATTTTAAATTTTATTTAGTTTCATTTAGGTTTCACCTTTTTAGGTTTTTAGGGTTTGGTCTAGTTTTAATTTTAGTTTATTTTGTGGTTTTTTACATTAGGTTTAGTTTAATCTAGTTTATTTTATTTTATTTAGTTTAGGATTTAGTTTAGTTTATTTTAGGTTTAAGTTTAGGTTTAAATTATTTTAGTTTAGTTTATTTTAGTTTGTTTAGTTTTATTTTATCTTTATCTAGTTTAGTTTTATTTTAGCAGTGTTTGGGTTTTATTTTATTTATTTTATTTTAGGTTTCTTTTATTTAGTTTTATTTTAGGTTTATTTTATTATTATTTTATTTTAGGTTTATTTTATTTTATCTTTAGTTTAGGTTTAATTAATTTTATTTTAAATTTTATTTTATATTTTATTTTCTTTAGTTAAGTTTTAGTTTATGTTTTAATTTAATAATTCAATCTATTTCTTTGGTTTTCATTTATTTTATTTTGTGTTTATTTTACTTTATGTTTAAGTTTAGGTTTTATGATCAGTGGTTTAGGGTTTTGTGTTTGTGATTTAGGCTAGGATCTTGGGCTCAGTGGCCTGGCTCAGGGTCAGTTAGTGGTAGAGTTTAGAGGATTCAGAGTTGTGGCTCAGTGGATCATGGCTCAGCAAAAGATTTAGGGTGTGTGGGTCAGTGGCTCAGCCAATTTAGGCTCAGGGCCTTCTAAGACTCAGTGGTATGGCTCAGTACTGCAGGCTCAGTGCTGCCTCAGGTTAGTAAATGGGGTTAGTCAGTGTGGTTTGATTAGGGTCTGGTAGGGTTTTTAAATTAAAGTATAAGCTTATTTTTAGTTTATTTAGTTTATTTTATTTTAGTTAATTTATTATTATTTCTTTAATTTATTTTTATATTTATTTATTTTAGTTTAGGTTTTTATTTTAATTTAATTTTAGGTTTAGTTTAGGTTTTTATATTTTAATTTTAGTTTTATTTTTATTTTTTTTCTGATTTAGATTTTATTTTTATTTTAGGTTTATCTTGGGTTTATATTTTATTCTTTTAGTTTAACTTTAGGTCATTATTTTAGGTTTTTTTAGGTTTTATTTTTTTTTTAGTTTAGTTTAAGTTTATTTTATTTTTATTTACTAGTTTTAGGTTTTTATTTTTTTTTGGTTTAGGTTTAGGTTTATTTATTTTAGTTTAGTTTATTTTTGTTTAGGTTTAGGTTTATTTTATTTTATTTATTTTGGGTTTAGGTTTTTTTTATTTTAAGGATTTGGTTTCTTTTTTTAAAATTTTTATGTTTCATTTTTAGGTTTATTTTTTAGGTTTAGGTTTTTATTTAGTTTTTATTTTATTTTATTTTAGGTTTATTTTACTTTTTTAGTTTAATTGAGGTTTTATTTATTTTATCTTAGTTTAGTTTTTATTTTTTATTTTATTTTATTTTTAGGTTTAGATTTATGTTTAAGTTTAGGTTTAGAATTAAGTTTTAGGGTTGGTTATTATATTATTTTATTTTATTTATTTTGTTTAGGTTTTATTATTTTATTTATTTTATTTTGGTTTTTGTAGGTTTTGTGGGTTTAGGGTTTGGTATTTGTTTAGGTCTGAGGTTTGGCATGAGTTTACTAAGTAGCTGCCAGGGTTTAAGATTTGGTGTTTGTGGCTCAAGTGGTTTACAATTTTATGGTTTAGTGGCTCAGTGGTTTAGGGTTTGGGTTCTCGGTTTAGTGTTTAGTGGTTTATGGTTTGGGTTTTTTAGGTTTAGGGTTTAGGGTTTAATGTTAGTTTTAGTATTTGTGGTCTGTATTTTAGGTTTATGGTTTATGTTTAGGTTTAGGGTTGTGTTTAGTTTGTGGTTTAGGTTTTGGTTTTTTTTTAACAAAGAACAAATTCAGATTCAACATTTCTTCTTTTCGATTTCATCAATCAAGTAATCCACCAAGTTCTTTAAGACACAAGTGACGACATTGAAAAAAATGATCACGCATAGAGCAAATCAAAAACCCTAGTTAATTAGAATTGTCTCTACTGTAAAGACACACTTCCATAAGTAGCATATCGTATCGACCATTCTTCTATTTCTATAATTTCCATCAGAACCACCCTGACCTCCCGAGTTGCAGCATCCACCATCATATCCCCAATTTCTCCCTCCGCTGCCACCACAGCTATGACCTCCATCACTCCTCCCACCTCCATAACCCCCACTACTCTGATCACAACCTCCATATCCAGACCTCCGCATCTAAACCAAGCCTGTTGATGGGGATGTTCTTGCATCAAGGTTACAATTCTGTTTGTGGTTTTAGGATTTGGGTTTAGTGGTTAAGGTGGATTTACTGCTTAGGTTTAGGTTTAGGGTTTCTTAGAGTTTAGGTTTTTTTAATTAAGTAAAACCATTGCTTTAGGTTTATTTAGTTTATTTTTATTTAGTTTATTTTATTTTATTTTTATTAGTTTAGTTTATTTATTTTAGGTTTATTTTTAGTTTATGCTTTTAGTTTAGGCTTTTTAGTTTAGTTTATTTCAAGTTTAGTTTGGCTTTATGTTTATTTTAGTTTAGTTTTATTTTATTTTATTTTATCTTTTGGTTTAGGCTTTATTTTTTATTTTTTAGGTAGTTTATGTTTCTTTATTTTCTTTTTGTTTAGGATATGTTTTTTTTTGGTTTATGTTTTATGTTTTATTTTAGGTTTATTTTAGTTTTGTTTTTAGTTTAGGTTGAGCTTTACTTTTACTTTATTTTATTTTATTTAGTTTAAGATTGATTAGTTTATTTTAGGTTTAGTTTAGGTTTTATTTATTTTAGTTTAGTTTATTATAGTCAGTTTATTTTATTTTGTTTATTTTATTTTATCTGAGGTTTAGTTTTATTTTAGTTTAAGGTTTGGGTTTTATGTCTAGGTTTATTTTTTAGGATTACATCTTTATTTTAGTTTTATCTTTATTTTATTTATTTATTTTATTTTATCTTTATTTATCTTTATTTAGGTTTTATTCCAAGTTTATCTTATCTTTAGTTTATTTAGGTTTATTTATTTTATCTTAGTTTATTTTATTTTATTTTCATATGTTTCAGGTGTAGGTTTAGTTTAGGTTTATATTTTTTACTCTTTTATTTTTAAGTTTTATTTAGTTTACATTTAATTTTTAGGTTTTAGATTTAGGGTTTAGGTTTAGTGGTTTAGGGCCTGGTGTTTAGGGTTTAGGTTGTGGCTAGGGACAGGGTTTACATTTTGTGTTTAGGGTTACCAGGTTTAGGGTTAGACTAGTGGCTTTAGTGGCTCAGTTTAGGAACCTTGAGGTTTATGGAGTAGGGGGTTAATTTAAGTTTTAAGGTGCAAAGGATTTTAGGGTTTAGTGGTTTAGGGTTAGGTTGTGGTTTAGGGTTTTGTAGGGTTTATGGTTTTATGGTATGGTCAAGGTTTAGGGTCAGACGTTTAGATTTCCGGGTTTAGTGGTTAGTTTAGGGTTTAGGTATTTAATGTTTAACATTTGTGGGTTTAGATTTTTTTTAGAATTAAGTAAACCGCTAGGTTTAGGTTTATTTAGTTTATTTTATATTTTAATTACAATTTTTTATTTAGTTTAATTTATTTTTTTATGTTTATTTATTTTAGTTTAAGTTTTTTTTAGTTTTTTTTTTAACTTTAGGTTTATGTTTATGTTTATTTTTTAGTTTAGTTTTACTTTTATTTCATTTTTTAAGTTTAGGTTTTTTTTATTTTTAGGTTTAGATTTAGGTTTTTATTTTATTTTCGTAGGTTTATGTTCTAAGTTTTTATTTTAGGTTTTTAAGTTTTATTTTTTGGTTTAGGTTTTGGTTTATTTTTAGTTTATTTCATTTTAATTAATTTAGGGTTTAGGTTTTGTTTATTTAAGGTTTAGTTTTACGTTTTATTTATTTTAGTTTAGTTTATTTTAGTTTAGGTTTAGATTTATTTTATTTTCTTTATTTTAGGTTTACGTATTTCTTAATTTTGTGTTTAGGTTTTATTATTTATTTATTTTTAGGTCTATTTTTTTACGTTTAGGTTTATATTTAGTTTCTATTTTATTTAATTTTAAATTTTTTTTATTTATATTTTACATTTAGGTTTGATTTTATTTTGGTTTTTTATTTTTAATGTTATTTAATTCTTTAGTTTAGTTTAGATTTTAATTATTTTATTTTATTTTAGTTTATATTTTTTATTTTATTTCACTTTGAGGTTTATGTTTAGTTTCAGGTCTAGGTTTTGATTTAGGTTTTAGTTCAAGTTTTTATTTTATTTGATTTAGGTTTAGGTTTATTTATTTATTTTATTTTATTTTATTTTTTTTAAGTTTAAGTTTTTGTTTTAGGTTTAGGGTTGTGGTTTAGGGTTTAGGGTAGTGGGGGTTAGGTAGTATTTTTAGGGTTTGTATCTCAGTTTGTGGGTTTGTGGTGTTTAAGGTATTTTAGGGTTAGGATGTTTTTTAAAGTAAGTAAACTAGTAGGTTTATGTTTATTTAGTTTATTTTATTTTTATTTTTATTTAGGTTTATTTTTATTTTTATTTAGTTTAGTTTATTTATTTTAGGTATATTTATTTTAGATTAGGTTTTTTATTTTAGTTTGTTTTATAGGTTTAGGTCTAGGTTTAGGTTTATTTTTAAGTTTAGTTTTATTTTTATTTAATTTTTTATGTTTAGGTTTTATTTTTATTTTAGGTTTAAGTTTAGGTTTTATTTTATTTTTTAAGTTTAGGTTTTAGGTTTTTTATTTTAGGTTTTCTTTTAGTTTAGTTTAGGTTTATTTTATTTTATTTTATTTTATTTTAGTTTATGTTTAGGATTAGGTTTAGTTTATTTTATGTTTAGGTTTATTTTATTATGTTTATTTTATTTTATTTTAGGTTTAACTTTTGGGTTTAGGGTTTAGTTTTCTATTTTATTTATTTTTAGGTTTATTTTTTACGTTTAGATTTTTATTTAGTTTTTATTTTGTTTAATCATAGGTTTATTTTATTTTTATTTTATGTTTAATTTTTATTTCATTTATGTTTTTTATTCTTAGGTTTATTTTATTTTTAAATTTAGTTTAGGTTTTTATTTATTTTATTTTAGTTTATTTTTCTTTTTTAGTTTATTTTATTTTTACATTTAGGTTTAGGTTTTAGTTTAACTTTTATTTTATAGGTTTAGTTTTGGTTTAGGGTTTTTTAGCGTTAGGGTTTAGGGGTCAGGGTTTTTAGAGTTGTTTTAAGGTTCTTTTAGGGTTTGGGGTTTAGGGGTTTAGGGTTTACTTTAGGGTTTAGGTTTGGGTTTAAGGGTTTATGATTTGGGATTTAGGGTTTATGGTTTTAGGGTTTAGGGTGGTTGTAGGGTTTAGGGTTGGTTGTGGTTTAGTTGTTTTTTTATTATTATTATTTATTTTTAGGGTTTAGTGTTTACATTTAGGATTTAGGGTTTAGGTTTTAGGTTTAGGATTCATGTTTTAGTTTATGGTTTAGGGTTTTTGGTTTTTTTTCAGTAGAGAAAAAATTCATATTCAACATTTCTTTTTTTTGATTTGATCAACCAAGTAAAACACCAAGTTCTCTAAGGCACAAGCGAGGACATTGAAAAAAAATGAGCAGGCATAGACCAAATCAAAAACTCTAGATAACTAGAACTGTCTCTAACATAAAACATAGCTCCATAAGCAGAAGTTCGGATCGGCTGCCCTTCAATTTCTCCAATTTCCATCAGAACTACCCTAACCTCTCGAGTAGTGGGATCCACCATCATATCCCTGATCTGTCCCTCTGCCACCATGACGGTTGTAACCTCTATCACTCCTCCCTCCTCCATAACCACCACTGCTCCGACTACCACCTCCATATCCACCAGCACCTCGAGATCTCCCACCACCACTATGATAACTGCCTTTTCCACCTTTACCTCCACCGCTTGATCTAGACTGAACATGGTTGACGCTGATGTTCCTGCCGTCAATGTTCTTCCCATTCTTAGGGTTTTAGTTTAGGTTTAGGTTTATTAGGTTTTAGGCTTTAGGTTTATTTTTTAATTTATTTAGTTAATTTTGGTTTAGGTTTAGGGTTTGGGGTTTGGGGTTTAGAATTTTTTTTTAAACTCAAATGATTTCATAACAAACAAGAAATTACCAAAACATGCAAGGCATTATCCTCTAATAACTAATAAAATAGGATAAAATAAAATGTAATTAAAAAATTCAAAAAAATAGTATTTCACAAAATAATTTAACACCCAGAGACAATAAAGTTTTATTTGATAGAAGGCCAACAAAGCTTTGTCAAACAAGTTGAATCCCATATCATCATCAGATTCCTCAAGAGCTCTTCCTTCTTCTCTTCCACTAAGAGAGCAGTGATAAAGAAGAGTACCAAGCATCCGTAGCCACAATAAATTTACTAAGATCTTTCAAATACAGCTTAACCTTCTTGGCCTACAGGAATGTGTAATCAGTGGCAATTATGCTGGCGAGGACATTCTTGTAAGCGTTGATGAACATGTATGGTGCTGCAATAAGTTTGGGATAAGAGAGGGCTAGTGCGAGAGAAGTGATCATTGAAAGGCCTAATGAAAACTTCTCGATGAGATTATGTTTAGTGAGGTCAAGTACCTCGTGATCAACACCCATCCATCATGATATACAGATTGGACGACAAGGTCATAAGAGAATGGTCTAATCCCTGAGGAGTACCTCGAAGATCCCACCTTATCGCCATTTTAATTAGCTTAATCGGTGATAAATTCAACAATACCCCGATCTTAGTTGGGATATTGAGAACCTAGAAAAAGAAGTTTGTGAAGGATCCGCACTAATGTTGCCGGAGGAACCACAACATCAATAGGTGCAATAAGACCAACACGCGTGAGCACCAACTTTGTATTTTGCAACCTCTTCACGACTTTAAGATCACCTTTCATAAAAAATTATCAACTGGTTTGTGGTCTAGGTTAATGCTTTTTTGTGTTTTGTGGTTAGGGTTTGGGGGTTTAGGGTTTAGGGTTTGGTTTACGTTTAAAGTTTGTGGTTTGTGGTTCAGATTTTAGGCTTTAGTGTTTGTTTTTAGGCTTTAGGGTTTAGTTTTTGTGGGTTAGTTTTATGGTTTAGGTTTAGCATTTTGGTTTTAGGATGTAGGGTTTAGGGTTTTTTTTAAAATTAAGTAAACCCGTAGGTTTAGGATTATTTAGTTTATTTATTATTTATTTTAGTTTGTTTTATTTTTTATTTTTATTTATGTTTATTTTATTTTATTTAATTTAGTTTATATATTTAGGTTTCTTTATTTTAGTTTAGTTTTCATTTTGTTTATTTTTTAGGTTTAGGTTTAGTTTAGGTTTATTTTTTAGTTGAATTTTATTATTTTATATGTTTAGGTTTTATTTTTATTTTTTTAGGTTTAGGTTTATTTTATTTTTGGTTTTAGGTTTAAGTTTTATTTAAGGTTTGTTTTAGATTTTATTTTAGTTTAGTTTAGGTTTATTTTTAGTTTATTTATTATTTATTAGTTTAGGTTTAGGTTTTGGGTTTAGGTTTAGTTTATTTTAGGTTTAAGTTTATTTTATTTATTTTAGTTTATTATTTTAGTTTAAGTTTATTTATTTTATTTTATTTATTTATTTTTTTTTAGTTTTGGGTTTAGGTTTATTTATTATTTATTTTTAGATTTATTTTAGGTTTAGGTTTTTATTTTATTTTATTTATTTTATTTTATTTATAAGTTTATTTTAAGTTTATTTTATTTTTTAATTTAGTTTTGGTTTTATTTATTTTATTTTATTTATTTTTTATTTTTATTTTTTTTACTTTTAGGTTTAGGTTTTATTTATTTTTATTTTATTTTAGTTTTTATTTATTTATTTTTTATTTTAGGTTTTATTTAGTTTAGATTTTTAGGTTTTGTGGGTTTAGGGTTAGGGTTTACAATTTAGGGTTTAGGTTATTTTTTGTGGGGTTTAGGGTTTGGATTTAGTGTTTAGGGTTTAGTGTTTAGGCTTTAAGGTATAGGGCTTTTACGGTTTAAGGTTTAGGGTTTAGGGTTTAGAGTTTTTTTTTAACTAAAAGGAATTTATTGCTCAAAAAAAATAGGTACAAGAAGACCATATTAGAGACTAAACTCAAGAAAAAAAGAAACTACTGCTCAAATGAAGAACAGGAGAATCCTAAAGAGTTTAGTCCCTAAACTAATAAATCAAAGAGCAATAAAGAAAAAACAAAGACAAAACTAAGAAAGCCAAGCAAAAGGCAAAAAAGGGGAAGAATCCACGGAGCTCTAAAAGAACCTCGAAAGATATGAAGATCCATAGGAAATGGAAACCCAAGAATCAAAAAACAACTCCACCATCTAAGAAAAAGAGACCATTAGTAAGACTCTAGCCTCCAAGAAGAAGAAAGACCAACTGAAAAAAGAGAACCTACAACCGCAAGAAATCTCAACTAGAAGGAGCTCAAAAAACATAAAGAAAAAACTCAGTTGACATAGGAAAAGAAGGATAATCAAAATAATGAGGGCATCAAATCCTAAGTGTATCCAACTTCAAAGAAGGGTTACAAATAGGAAAAGTCACCAGCCACAAAAATTTCAAGGAAAAAATCCATCATATCATCATAGCCATCCCAAACCAAAGAAAAATATAAACCTATCATAATAGCCACCCAGCCAAACAAAAAGTGAAGCTAAGGAAACAAAAAAAGAGAGGAGACCAATAGATAAAATTAACATAAGGCAATCCCAAAAAAACAAAATATGAACACCTCTTAAAAAAGAGGGAGAAAAGAAGCTCACAGCCCAAAAAAAAAAGAGCCCTCAAAGACAAAGCTAACAGTGCCCACAACAATACCAATCCAAAGCCACCAAGCCAAAGAGCACAACAACACACCAAAGCCACCAAGGCACCAACCAAAGGAAAGGAAACAACAAACAAAGTAGCCACACAACAGAGCACCCAAGAAAAATAGCTCAGGAAAGAGCAAGTGGACCAAACCAACCAACAAAAAAAAAATATGAAGGCTAGCAATAGATAAAATAAATAGCTAGAGAAACAACTAGCCAATGGACAAACCACATGCCAAGGACAAAAGGCCCAACCTACCACCAACAAAGAGAGCAAAAGAACCAACCAAAGAAAGGCAATAGGAACAAAGCCACTAGCACAAAACCAACCACCAAAGGGCACCAAAAAAACTCAACACCAAAACTCACCAAGGAAGCTAGAAATCCCAAGCTAAAAGGAGGAAAATTAGCCAAGAAGCCAATACTCTAGATAACAAGAAAACACACAACAAAAGCTCAGCCAATAGAAAAAAAAAAAAGGCAAAAACCTCCCAAGATAGAGAGATTATTTCCAAGAAGATTTAAAATGAGTTACCCTCGGCAAGTGAGGAGGGGCATAAATATGAAAACTTTTTCTTCTTATAAATAGTTTTATAACCATGTCCATTCTCCAAAAAATCTCCATCCGAAAATGAATCATTATTGTTATAAAAGGCACGGTGATCATCAAAAGCTATCAATTTCAAATAAGAGCATTCAGAATCATCCACAACATTAGACAAAGGAAAATCAATAGTATGCATTTCAAATTAGAAGTGAAAGAAAGAGCAAAACAACTTTATTAAAAAAATACAATTATCAATATTTTCACCTTCCAACAAAATCTAAAGAGTATCCTCCTTATCTTCATTCATAAAAGAAGCAAGAGAAGTAATCCAGATTTTAGTATAATCTTCATGTAAGGGATTAAAATAAGATTCAAATCCCTTAGAAACACATAGCATATTACCAAAATTCAACATAATTACTACCATAGAAAACCATCATTTTGAACTGAAATAGAACTATTCACAATGAGAGAATTATCGTATCTAAATCTTTTTTTTAAAAGAAAGATCACCAATTAAAAAAGATTGTCGTGACTAAGTTAAAATATCAAAAATGAAGCTTTCTTTTAACCACCATTATTAATCAAAGAAGGCAAAGAAATAGTCTCTTTCCCATGATCTAAAGAAGACATAGGAGAAAGAGAAACAACATCCAACTGATTGGAAGAAATGGTCTTAGCATCAACAATATTCAACCATCATCATGAAAGGACTTATGCACAACATCCAAACCATTATAATCATTAACCACAACCTCTAAAGTCTTCCCTTTAACAAAATCATCTAAAGAAACACTTAAAGCATGATTATTAATTAAAATTTTTTCAGAAACATCAAAATTATCTTTCACATTAGACAAATCATTAATAGGTAAAACTTTTTCAGAAGATTCATAAATCTAGTTTCACAAAACATTAGAATTTTGAAAAGCATATTTTCCATTATCCAACTTGAGAGAATCATCAATTTTTTTCAACAATTGAATTCTTACTAGTGATTTTCTTCCTAAGAGAGGGATGAACAATAAAGCGTTCAAAAATTTCATGCCCATGAATCTTACAATGATTACAAAAAATGGGAAAGCTCTCAAAAATAACTTTTGAAAGTAATCACATTTCTCTGAACCCAACCAAATTTATTTTGGATATTTTTTAGTAATATCAATCTCTACAATAATTCTAGTAATGGACGGTCTATAAGAAGCAACTATTGCTTGATCAACATGCAAAGGCCAACCAAAAATCAACCCAATAGCATAAAGAAATTGATAATTAAATAGATGAATCCTCATGTTAGGTAAATAAATCCAAATGGGAACATAGGAGACTCTTCATTAACATCAAACATAGGCATCCAATTCAGAATACACATTTGACAATTAAAAACATAGTAAGAATGCCTAGAAAAAATTATTCTGTAATCGAGGTCATTAAAAACTTTTATCAGAACAAGCATTGCATCAATCAGCCCAATAGAAAAAGATATGATAAATTTAAGCTTTCAAGAAAAGAACAAATATCGTCCATATTTGGCTATTCAAATGAAAACTTTCCAATCAAAGAAAAAGCAAAAAGCTCAATTAATCTTTCAATATCCTCATCTGAAATCATAATTATCGGAGTACCTTTAAAAGTCTTATGAAGCAAATTCAAAGGAGGCTCAATGGAGGAATTCTTACTAGCTAATGCCTCCTTGAAAGATTTAGTAATAATAGGTAATTTAGAGGTAGGGCTACCCAAAAAATCTGATGCCCTAGTAGGATCCATCGACACAAGGGATTTACCCCATGGATTTCAAGTAGTCAATGCCATGAGTCATGGTGTCATCATAAGAACAATCAAGATCGGCCCAGGGCTGACAATCTATAAGAAATCCAAGAGAGAAATCACTCAAAAACTCACCAAGAATGTGGGGGATCCCAAAATTGCTCAATAAGAGGGTTTAGTTTAGTTTTAGGGTTTAGGTTTTAGGTTTAGTGTTTATTAGATATTATTAGGTTTTATTTTTTTATTATTATTAGTTTTATGTTAGTTTAGTTAGTTTAGTTTTAGTTAGTTAATAGTTTAGTTTAGTTATTATTATTTTAGTTTTTAGTGGGGGGGGGGGGTTAGATTTAGTTTATTAGTTTATTTAGTTTATTTTATTTCTGTGGTTTACTTTGTTTTAGTTTATTTATTAGTTATTATTATTATTAGTTAGTTAGTTAGTTATTATTATTAGTTTATGGTTTATTATTTAAGTTTTAGTTAGTTTTAGTTAGTGGTTTAGTTTTATTATTTTGTTTTATTGGTATTTTATTATTAGTTTATTTGTGGGTTTAGGTTTATTAATTTATTATTAGATTTTTAGTTTAGTTTATGGTTTATTTTTATTAGTTATTATTAGTTATTTATTATATTATTATTTTAGTTTTAGTTAGGTTTTTATTAGTTTTATTTTAGATTATTTTATAATTATTATTATTAATATTATTTATTTATTATTATTTTATTTTAATAGTTTTATTTTAATTTATTTTATTAGTTTATTATTATTTTATTATTATTATTAATTAGTTTATTATTATTTTAGTTTATTATTGTTTAGTTTTTAATTATATTATTTTTATTATGTTTATTTATTTGTTACTTTTTTTTTTATTATTTTAGGTTTTAGTTTATTTTTAGTAGTTATTTAGTTATTAGTTATAGTTATTATTAGTATTTATTATTAGTTTTAGGTTTATTATTATTTAGTTTATTATTAATTAGTTAGTTTTTAATTTTTATTAGTTTATTAGTTATAGTTAGTTATTTATTAGTTTATTAGATTATTATATGGTTTATTATTATTTAGGTTTTAGTTAGTTAGTTTTTTTATTAGTTTTTTAGTTTATTAGTTATAGTATTATTTATTAGTTTTATTAGTTTAGTTATGGGTTTAGTTTATTAGTTTATTATTATTAATTTTTAGTTTAGTTTAGTTTTATTAGTTATTTTGGTTATTTATTTTATTATTATTATTATTATTATTATTATTATTTTTAGTTTATTATTAATTTAGTGATTAGTTTTAGTTATTATTATTAATTATGTTTATTATTATTTAGTTATTATTTAGTTTGGGTTAGTTATTTAATAATTTATTAGTTAGTTTATTATTAGTTTATTATTATTTAGTTATTAATTATTATTAATTATTATTATTATTTATTTATTAAGTTATTATTGTAGTTTTATTATTATTATTATTAGTTTATTTATTAGGTTATTTAGTATTTATTTATTTTGGTTTATTTTAGTTATTAGTTTATTATTAGTAAGTTATTATTAATTTTAGTTAGTGTTTTATTTTTATTAGTTTATTAATTTTATTAGTTTAGTTTATTATTTTGTTTATTATTTATTTTTTATGGTTTTATTAGTTTAGGTTTAGGGTTTTAGTTAGTTATTTTAGTTTTATTATTAGTTATATTATTAGTTTATTATAGTTTTAGTTTATTATTTATTAGGGTTTATTGTTTAATTAGTTTAGTTTTATTAGTTAGTTTTTAGTTAGTTAATTTTATTTATATTATTAGTTATAGTTATTAGTTATATTATATTATAGTTTATTAGTTTTATTTAGTTTATTATTTATTTTTTAGTTTTATTATTTAGTATTTTATTTTAGTTAGTTATTAGTGTGGTTTTATGTTTAATTTAGTTATTAGTTTGTTTATTAGTTTAATTAGTTTTTTATTATTAGTTTATTAGATTTCTAGTTATTATTTAGTTAGTTTAGTTTAGTTTATTTTATTTATTTTTGTTTTTATTTATTATTAGTTTTATTTATTATAAGTTTATTTTTAGTTTATTATTTAGTTTTAGTTTTAGCTATTTAGTAGTTTTGTTAGTTTATTTAAGGCTTTTTTGGTTTCAAATGGGGTTTAGGGTTTTAGGGGATATAGGGTTTAGGGTTTTTTAGGTTTTAGGGTTTAGGGTTTAGTGTTAAGTCTTTTAATATTTTATTTTTTATTTATTTTTAGGGTTTAGGGTTTAGTTTTAGGTTTAGGGTTCAAGTTTTAATTTATTTAGGATTGTTCATTTTTTTTATAAAGAACAAATTTAGATTCAACATTTCTTCTTTTCGATTTCATCAACCAAGTAACACACCAAGTTCTCTAAGACACAAAATGACATAGATAAAAAATGAGCAGAGCAAATCAAAACCCTAGATAAGTGGAACCATCTCAACTGTAAAGACATAGTTTGATAAGCAGCAGGTTGGATCAGCCATTCTTCCATTTCTCTAGTTCCCATTAGAATCATCTCGGCCTTTTGAGTAGCGTGGTCCACCATCATATCCCCGATATCTCTCACCGGAACCACCATGGTTGTAACCTCCTTCACTCCTCCAACCTCCATAACCACCACTACTCCAATCACCACCTCCATACCCACCACCACTGCGATAACCGCCGCCACCGCCTTCGCCTCCACCGCCAGATCTAGACTAAGCCTGGTTGATAGTGATGTTCATGTCATCAAGGTTCTTCCCATTCTTAGGGTTTAGGTTTAAGTTTAGGTTTACTAGGTTTTAGGGTGATTTTTAATTTATTTAGTTACTTTGTTTAGTTTAGGGTTTGGGGGTTTAGAATTTAGGGTTTAGAGATAGGGTTTAGAGTTTAGGGTTTAGTTTTTTGGTATGATAGGTTAGGATAGTGGCATGGTAGATTAGTTTAGGTTTAGGTTTAAGGCCTTTAGGTTTAGAGCCCAGGTTGGTTAGTAGTTTAGGGTGGTAGTTTTGGGATGATAGGGTGGCTGCCTGTGGCTAAGTCACAGGGCTCAGATAGGTGGTGGGTGGTATTGAGTCATAGGGTTTGTGGTTAGGCTCAGGGCCAGTTTAGTTGTGGCTAGGTTAATTTTAGGTTAGGGTTTAGAACCAGATTTAGGGTTTAGGGTTTATGGTATATTTATTTTTTAAAGCCAAGCAAAAGGGGTAGTTTATTTAGTTTTTATCTTTTAGTTTATTTATTTAAGTTATTTATTTTTATTTTTAATTTTAGTTTATTTTAAGTATTTAGGTTTAGGTTTAGCTTTATTTTTAGTTTATTTTATTTTATTTTATTTTAGGTTTAAGTTTTATTTTTATTTTAGGATTTTAGTTTTATTTTATTTTTTTCTTTAAGTTTTAGGTTTTATTTTAGGCTTATTACAAGGTTTATTTTTTTAGTTTATTTTATTTATTTAGTTTATGGTTTAGGTTTAGGTTTAGGTTTATTTAGTTTAATATATGTTAGTAGTTTAGTTATTTTTGGTTATTTTAGGTTTAGGTTTTTTTTTTTTTATTTTAGGTTTTTATTTTTATTTTTTTTTTAGGTTTATTTTTAGGTTTAGGTTTTATTTGTTTTATTTTATTTAATATTATTTTATTTTAATTTTTATTTGTATTTTATTTTATTTAGATTTTATTTAGTTCAATTATATATTTAGTTTTTTATTTATTTTATTTTGGTTTAGTTTTATTTTTAATTTTATTTTATTTAAGTTTAGGTTTGGGTTTAGGTTTAAGTTTTAGTTGGTTTATATTTTATTATTTTATTTTATATTTATTTTTTATCATTATTTTAGGTTTTATTTAATCTTTAGTATTAGGTTTTTGTATTTTAGGCCTATGGCTTTAGTGGTTGGGGTTTAGGGTTTAGGATTTGGGTAGGGTAGGTCAGGTTTAGTTGCCTGGGGTGGCTCAGGGTAGGGTTCATGAGTTTTGTTTAGGTTTAGAGTTAGGGTAATGTTAGTTTTTGTGTTTTATTATGGTTTTTTGTGGTTTATTTAGGGTTTAGGGTCAAGGTTTGTTAGATTTATTTTAGTTTTTTTTAAAAAATTAAGTAAAGTGATTAGTTTAGGTTTATTTATTTTATTTACTTTATTTTTTATTTATTTTATTTTATTTTATTTTATTATTTTATTTTGGTTTATTTTTTATTTTTATTTAGTTTAGTTTATTTATTTTAGTTTTGGTTTTGATATTTTAGTTTATTTTTTAGGTTTAAGTTTAGGTTTATGTTTATTTTTTTAATTTAGTTTAATTTTTATTTTAGGATTTAGTGTTTTTATGGTTTAGGGTTATCTTAAGTTTTAGGGACTGATTATGGTTCATGGTTTTATTTTATAGTTTATCTTTTAGGTTTTTTTATTTTAATTTTTTTTAATTTTTTTTAATTAAGTACTAGTTTGTTTAGTGTATTTAGTTTATTTTATTTATTTAAATTTTATTTTATTTAATTTTATTTTATTGGTTTTAATTTTATTAGTTTATTTATTTATTTTAGTTTATTTATTTTAGTTTAGGTTTTTATTTTAGTTTATTTTTAGCTTTAGGTTTATTTTTTAGTGTAGTTTTCTTTTATTACATTTTAGTTTGGTTTATTTTATTTTAGGTTTAAGTTTAGGTTTTATTTTAAGTTTATCTGGGCTTTATTTTTTAGTTTAGTTTAGATTTAGTTTAGTTTATTTTAGTTTAGGTTTTATTTATTTTAGTTGTTTATTAGGTTTATTTTATTTTATTTTATTTATTACCTTTTAGTTTAGGGTTTAGGGTTTATTTTATTTATATTTGGTTTTACTTTTGGTTTATTTTTTTTAGGTTTAGGTTTTATTTAGTTTTATTTTATTTTATTTTAGGTTTATTTTATTTTATTTTAAGTTTATGTTTAAATTTTATTTAGGTTTTAGTTTAGTTATTTTAATTTATTTATTTTAGTTTAGTTTTATTTTTTTATTTTATTCTTGTTTTAGGTTTCTTTAGGTTTATTTTATTTATTTTGGTTTTATTTTTTTTTTATTTTATTTTAGGTTTTATTTAGCTTAGTTTAGATTTTAGTTTTTGTGGTTACTTTAGGTTTGTGGCTCAGGGTTCTTAGGTTTGGGTAGGGTTTTAGGTTTGTGGGTTTAGGTTTAGGGTTTAGGGTTTAGGTTTAGGTTTTAGGGTTAATGTTTGGGTTTAGGTTTAGGTTTTAAGCTTTTAGGGTTCTTGGTTTAGGGTTTAGGTTTTAGGTTTAAGGTTCAGTTTTGTTTGTTTTAGGGTTTTGGTTTTTCTTTTTTTCTTTTAATAGAATAAATTATTGAACATTTCTTCTTTCGATTTCATCAACCAAGTAACACACCAAGTTTTCTAAGACACAAGTGATGACATAGATAAAAAATTAGCACATAGAGAAAATCAAAAACCTTAGATAACTAGAACCATCTCTACCATAAAGACATAGTTCTATAAGCAGCCAATTGGATCGATCATTTTTAGTTTCTCCAGTTAATAAAACCACCCCTCTTTAATATGGATTCACCATCATATCCTGATCTTACCTCCGCCACCACCATGGCTCTAACCTCCATCGCTGCTCCCGCCTCCATAACACCACTTCTTTACCAAAGACCTCCATATCTCCCACCACCACTGAGATAATCGCCTCCGCCTTCACCTCCACCATCTAGACCGAAGCCTGATACGGTGATGTTCTTGCCTTCAAGGTTCCGCCTATTCTGAGGTTTAGTTTAGGTTACATTAGGTTTTAGGGTTTAGGTTTATTTTTAATTATTTAGTTACTTTGAAGTTTAGGTGGGTTAAGGTTTAGGTGGGGGGTTTAGGGTTTAGGGTGTAGGTTTTAGGATTTAGGGTTTAGTGTTTTAGATTTAGGGTTTTAGGGTTTAGGGTTTAGTGTTTAGGTTTAGGATTTAGATTTAGGTTTTAGGGTTTAAGTTTTAGGTTTAGGTTCGGGTTTTAGTTTAGGGTTTAGGGCTTTTGGTTTTAAATTGAACAAATTCATATTCAACATTTCTTCTTTTCATGGTAACACACCAAATTTTGTAATGCAAGTGACAACATAGATATAAAATGACGCATAGAGCAAATCAAAAATACTAGATCACTAAAACCTTCTCTAATATAAAGAGATAGTTCCATAAGCAATCGATGGCCATTCTTGATTTCTCCGTTCCCATCAAAACCACCCGGCCTCTCGAGTAGCGGTCCATCATCCAATCCCTCTCTCTCCTGCACCAACCTTTTGCCTCCATATCCACCACTCCTCCTCCCCACCACCACTACGATTGCCTTTACCTTTGACTCCATCAGATCTAAGGGTTGATGGTGATGTTCTGCCATCAAGGTTACCCATTCTTAGGGTTTAGTTTTTTTTAGGGAAAGTTAGAATTTTATTACCTTAAAATAAAGGATACAATGTCATTAAAGGGGTAAAGCTCAAATTTCTCCTGAGTATAAGAAACCTAAGAGCTAAACCCTATCTAAATGGATAAAATAAAAGAGAAGCAATAACATAAAAAAGCAAATAAGTACAAAAGAACTAATAAAACTTAAGAAAATAATAAAAGGACTAGTCACATGTTCATTATCCCTTTGAGAAGGAAAGATAAGCAAGATCCACATCATACTTGAGTGGGCTGAGTAAAGATCATTCCATCTATGAAGTTCCAACCTACAAAAGAAATTTGTAAAATACTAAAAAGGAAATGTCCATAGCTCAAGGAAAATTGATAAAGTAAATAATTTAGAAATAGCTGAGAAAGATAAGGCTCGAGCTTAATTAAGATCATCTCAAGGGGCAACAGTACATATGAGCATCAAAACTTCATGAGAAGGGTTATAATCATATGCATGATACCAACTAGAGAAAAGATATAGGGAAACATCGTGGCCATCATAGCCACCATACCTGATATAAGCAATCATCCTAGCAAAATAGTCCAAAGTGATCTATTTCCTGCACCAAAAGATAGAGAAAAATAATAGCCCAGCAAACCCAGACCAAACCCATAAAGACAACATCTCGGAAGTTACAAAGGTTGTGGAGAACAAACCACAACTCTAGAGCACTAGCAATCCAAATCCAAGGGAAAATTCTAAAATAGCAAAATAGTAGAAGATAAGCACGAGAGATGAAAGCCATAGCATAGAGAGACCAGAGGGCATCTAGAAGTTACCATCAAAGACACCACCAAGGCAAAGGAAAGAAAATCCACCATCACCAACCAAGAGGCAAATAGGAAACAAGGACAACTAAACTAAAGGGAGTCAATACCACATCAACATAAAGCCCAAAACACCAAACCACTACACAATCATCCAAGACATCGACCATAAAAACCCTCAATCAGACCCCAACAAAGTCCTAAAATGGGACCAAAAAAACCACTAGAGCTCATATCCTCCACCAACAAAAAATAAAACCACCCAGCCAATATAGGATGAGCGTAGAGAAGTGAGCAAAAAAAACACCCAAATTAAAAAGAAAAAATAAAGGAAAAATAGCACCAAGAGGATAACCAACCTAGAGCAAACCCAAAACCAAAACTAAACCAACCATCAAACCAGACAACACATCCACCCAACCAACCTAGCGATAAAATATAACCAGTCTAACAAAACCAACTAGTAAATAGCTAATACAAAGCCCAAAGAGGGAAAAGAACAACAACAACCCACTTGGAGATCTCAAAATAACCAAAAGAAATGGTAGTCCACCAAACTAGAAAAGGCTAAGGAGGACAACCCAACCAAAAGTAGGAAAACTGTAAGGAAAAGAACAAGGCTAGAGGAAAATAAAACCTCTTCCAAATCCCAAAGAACAGATACTCACTACAAATGAGAAAATGGGGAGACAACAACCACATAACAGTTAACTCAAATTCACTAGGTAGATAGAACCAACCAAGAAACCTTCAAGCCAAACTAGGAAAGGATAATCAAGCCAAAGAGGCCAATAGTAGCCATGAAAAATAACCACCCAAAATAGCTAGGAAAATGAAAGAAAATAAAATAGCAAAAAAACCAACCATAGCACAAATCCAATTCAAAAGGCCACAACTAGGCAAAACTAAAGGCAAACCCAACATTCATTGGTAAAAGGGTAGGCCAAAATTTGGCACAACCACAACCCAAGGAGACACAAAGCATGATGGAGAAAGAAAATTGCCAGAGGATAGGAAACCAATTAAAATTGCACCACTAAGACCCAAAAAATTGCCAGGCAAGTATATAATGGGGTAAAGAGGAAGGGGGTTTAATTATAGAAATAAACTCACCTAAACCACTTCCTAATGAGGGGAGCAAAAAACAACAACAAAAATAGACTGAATAAAGCAACCATAGAAAAAATTAATAAAATAGTAGAAGGTTTAAGTCTGAGGTCAGGTAGTCTAGTGTTATCTGGATTGATAAGACCACACAGATGCTTAGGTATGTTATGGTTATCAAATAAAGTGAGCTCATTTAATTCCCCTCCCAAATTAGCTAGAAAATCCAAGCATTACTTTCATGAAGAATGTGAAAAATTTTGTAGCAAACTTGAGAAAGAAGCTTTAGTGTGATTAAGAAGATAAAATAAGCATTTCCCATTTTATTATTAGTAAGCATATCAAGTAAAAGAAGAGCATCAACTTCAATCCAAATATTATAGAGGCCTTTGCTTAAATAAATATCAATAGCTTTGTTAACAACCATGAGTTTAGCATAAATAACAAAACAAGCTTTGAGGGGGTAGGCAAAAGCATAAATGATAGTGCCTTTAGATTCCCTAAGAATTCCACCACAGCCATATTTGTTTTGGGAAATAGAACCATCAATATTGATCTTAATAGAATTTTCTTTAGGCTTAATCAAATGTATAATGCTAATACTCTTGTAGGAAGGATCATCATGCAAAGTGATACCCAATTTTTTTACACAAATTTATAACCTCTAAAGTGAAAATTGCTAATTAAATTTGCATTAAATAAAGCATGAATTTTTCTTTAGTTCTAGCAAGGATCATTTTATGGTTCATAGGGATAACATGATATTTAGCATCATTTTTTCCATCTAATGAACAAATAAGGGTAATAACAATTAAAACTTTGATATGACCTTTCACAATTTTATGGAAACAAACTTTAAGAAGTTGATATAATGAAAGAGAATGAAAATAGTAAGTGTTAAATAAATCATCATACCATATCGAAAGTTTGGAAGCAATAGCACCATTGACAAAAAAATGATTAACATTTTCAATATGAAAGCAATAATAACACTTATAAGGTAAGTAAAACCCTTTAAGCGAGCAAGGAATCAGAGATGAAGTTTCAAAATCCTCAAGCTAAAATTGATTAAGAAATGGGAAAGATATTATTCCAAAGTTTAATGAAAACATTAGAGGTGTTCTATTTTTCTAATAAAATTCCAAACCTCTTTAAGAACAAATCACCATTGTAAGAGAGCTTAAAAAGTTTGTTGTTTATTAGAAAAGATAGTGATGTTGTAAAACTTGTCAAAAATAGAAATAAGAATGTAGTTCTCAAGTTTGTTTTCATTCTAATTGTTATTAAGACGGGTTGTAGGTTTAGTGTATATAGGTTTAAGGTTTAGAGTTTAGGATTTAGGGATTAAATTTTATCTTTTTAAAATTAAGTAAACTAGTAGGTTTAGGTTTATTTATTATATTTAGTATTATTTTTTATTTATTTAAGGTTTAGGGTTTAGCTTTTAAGTTTATGGTTCAAGTTTTAGTTTAGGGTTTAGGGTTTAGGTATTAGGTTTAGGGTTAAGGTTTTAGTTTAAGGTTTAGGGTTTTTTAGTTTTTTTTAATAGAGAAAAAATTTAGATTAAACATTTCTTCTTTTTGATTTCATCAACCAAGTAGCACACCAAGTTTTCTAAGACACAATCAACAACACAGATAAAAAATGAGCACGCCTAGAGAAATTTAAAAACCCTAGATAATTATAACCACCTTTACTTTATTGACACCATTCCAGACATAACAGATCGGCTTGGCCATTCTTCATTTTCTCCAATTCACATCAGGACCACTTTGGCCTCTCGAGTAGCGGGATCCACCATCATATCCCAGATCTCTCCCTCCACCACCACCATGGCTGTAACCTCCATCTCTCCTCCCGCCTCCATAACCACCTCCATGAGATCCAGCTTTGGTTGGTGGTGATGTCATAAGGTTTTACCCATTCTAAGGGTTTAGGTTTATTATGTTTTGGTTTGAGGTTTATTTATTAATTTATTTAGTTACTTTATTTAGGTTTAGGGTTTGGGGTTTAGGATTTTTGGGTTTTTATGGTTAATGGTTTAGGGTTTAAGGTTTAAGGTTTTAGGGTTTATGCTTTTAGGGTTTAGGGTTTAGGGATTAGTGTTTTTTTTGGATTTAGGGTTTAGGGTTTAGGGTTGTAGGTTTAGGGTTTAGAGTTTAGGGTTTAAGGTTTTTTTTAAAAAAAATTTAAGTAAATTGGTAGGTTTAGGTTTATTTAGTATATTTAGTTTATTTTTTATTTATTTTAGTTTATTTTCTTTTTTATTTTTATTTAGGTTTATTTTATTATTTTATTTAGTTTAGTTTATTTATTTTAAGTTTATTTATTTTTTAATTTAGGTTTTTTATTAGTTTTTTTTTTAGGTTTAGGTTTAGGTTTAAGTTTATTTTTTGTTGAGTTTTATTTTTTTTTTTATGTTTAAGTTTTATTTTTAATTTTTAGGTTTAGGTTTAGGTTTTTTTAATTTTTTTAGGTTTAGGTTTTGGTTTTTATTTTAGGTTTATTATAGGTTTTATTTTTTAGTTTAGGTTTAGGTTTATTTTTAGTTTATTTTATTTTATTTAGTTTAGGTTTATGTTTATGTTTAATTTATTTTAGCTTTAGGTTTAGGTTTTATTTATTTTAGTTTAGTTTATTTTAATTTAGGTTTAGGTTTATCTTATTTTTCTTTTTATTTTAGGTTTTGTTTTTAGTTTAGGAATTAGGTTTTATATTTTAGGTTCAGGCTTTTATTTAGTTTTTATTTAGTTTTATTTCAAGCTTATTTTATTTTTATTTTGCGTTTAGTTTTCTTTAATATGGGTTTTATTCTTATGTTTATATTATTTTAGTTTAGTTTTGATCTTTATTTATTTTATTTTAGTTTATTTTACTTTTTTATTTTATTTTATTTTAGGTTTAGGTTTAGGTTTAGTTTAGGTCTTTTTATTTTATTTTATTATTTTATTTAGGTTTATGTTTTTTTTATTTTATTTTTAGGTTTTAGTTTAGGTTTATCTTTATAGTTTTTTAGGGTTTAGGGTTTAGGGTTTAGGTTTAGGGTTTAGGTTTAGGGTTTTTTTTTTTTTAAGTTTTAGGGTTTTAGGAGTTTAGGGGTTTAGGGTTTAAGTTTAGGGTTTCTTTAAGTTTAGGGTTTAAGTTTAGTGTTTAGGTTTAGGGTTTAAGGTTTTTTTTTTAAGGTTTTAGGTTTAGGTTTAGGAGTTTAGGTTTAAGGTTAGTTTAGGTTTAAGGTTTTAGGAGTTTTAGGGTTTAAACTTTAGGTTTAAGTTTAGTTTTAGGTTTAGGAGTTAGAGTTTAGGTTTAGGTTTAGGAGTTTAGGTTTAGTTTTTTTTATAGTTTAGGAGTTTAAGTTTAGGTTAGGTTTAGAGTTTAGGTTTAGGGTTTAAGGTTAGTTTAGGTTTTTGGGTTTAGGGTTAGTTCTGATTAGTTTAGGGTTTAGTTTTAACATTTATGATTTAGATTTAGGTTTAGTTTAGAGGGTTTAGGTTAAAGTTTAGGTTTGTAGCTTTAGGTTTATACTTAGTTAGTTTAGGGTTTAGGTTTTTTAAATTAAGTAAAGATAGGTTTAGTTTATTTAGTTTATTTAGTATATATCATTTATTTAGTTTAATTTATTTTATTTTTATTTTATTTTATTAGGTTTAGGTTTTTGTTTATTTTTTAGTTTAGTTTTATTTTTTATTTTAATTTTTTGTTTATGTTTTATTTATTTTTATTTTAGGTTTAGGTTTAGATTTTTTTATTTATTTTTAAGTTTAGGTTTTAGGTTTTATTTTATTTTTTAGTTTAGATTTAGGTTTAATTTTTTTAATTTATTTAGTTTAGGTTTATTTTTTTTAGGTTTACTTTATTTTAGGTTTATGTTTTGGTTCTATTTATTTTAGTTTAGTTTATTTTAGTTTAGGTTTAGGTTTATTTTATTTTTATTTTAGGTTTAGGTTTTCTTTTAGTTTAGGATTTATGTTTTATTATTTATTTATTTTTATGTTTTTTTTAGGTTTATTTTTTAGGTTCAAGTTTTTTTTTAATTTTTATTTTATTTTATTTTTGGTATATTTTATTTTTATTTTAGGTTTAGTTTTATTTTATTTAAGTTTCTCATTTTTTAGTTTAGTTTAGGTTTTATTTATTTTATTTTAGTTTAGTTTTTTATTTTTTATTTTCTTTTTAAGTTTATGTTTAGTTTTAGGTTTCGATTTAGGTTTTAGTTTATGTTTTTATTTTTATTTTTTTAATTTATTTTGGTTTTTATTTTATTTATTTATTTTATTTTAGTTTAGATTTTATTTATTTATTTTATTTTTAGGTTTAATTTAGATTAGGTTAAGGTTTTTAGCTTTTAAGGGTTCAAAGTTTGGTATTTGGGGTTTAGGGTTTAAAGTTTATCATTTTTTTGGATTTAAGGTTTAGGGTTAGGGTTTGGGGTTTAGGGTTTTAGGTTTTAGGGTTAAGGATTAGGATTTTTTAGGGTTTAGGGTTTTAGGGTTTAGGGTTTAGGGTTTAGGGTAGGGTTTGATTTAGGTTTAGGGTTCAAGTTTTAGTTTAGGGTTTAGAGTTTTTGTTTTTTTAACAGATAATAAATTCAGATTCAACATTTCTTCTTTTGTTTATTTAGTTTATTTATTTTAGTTTTTATTTTTATTTATGTTTACTTTTTATTTTGATTTAGTTTAGTTTATTTATTTTAGGTTTATTTATTTTAGTTTAGGTTTTTTTATTTTAGTTTAGTATTTAAGTTTGGGTTTAGGCTTAGGTTTATTTTTTAGTTGAGTTTATTTACATTTTCCTTTTCAGGTTTGGGTTTTATTTTTTATTTTAAGGTTTAGGTATAGGTTTTTATTTTATTTTTTTAGGTTTAGGTTTTAGGTTTTTATTTTAGGTTTTATTTTTTAGTTTAGGTTTATGTTTATTTTTAGTTTATTATATTTTATTTAGTTTAGGGTTTAGGTTTAGTTTATTTTATGTTTATGTTTAGGTTTAATTTATTTTAATTTAGTTTCTTTTAGGTTTAGTTTTATTTTATTTTGTTTTTTAATTTTTATTTTAGGTTTAAGTTTTCTTTTTTAGTTTATGGTATAGGTTTTCTTTTTTTATTTATTTTTAGGTTTAGTTCTTAGGTTTAGGTTTTTATTTAGTTTATATTTTATTTTACTTTAGGTTTATTTTATTTTTATTTTATGTTTAGTTTTTATTTTATTTAGGTATGTTTATTGTTAGTTTAGGGTTTTATTTATTTTATTTTAGTTTATTTTATTAGTTTATTTTTTTTTTTTAGGTTTAGGTTTAGGTTTTACTTTAGGTTTTCATTTTATTTAATATTTTTTTATTTAGGTTTAAGTTTATTTAATTATTTTATTATTAGGTTTTATTTAGTTTAGGTTTAGATTTTTAGGTTTTTATGATTTCAGGTTTAGGGTTTTAGGGTTTAGGGTTTAGTGTTTATGCTTTAGGGTTTAGGGTTTTAGGGTTTAGGGTTTAGGTTAAGGGTTAGCTTATGGTTTAGGGTTAGTTTAGGGTTTAGGATTTAGGGTTTACGGTTTAAGGTTTAAGGTTTAGGGTTTGTTTAGCGTTAAGGTTTGGTGTTTAGGATTTAGAGTTTAGGGTTTAGGGTTTAAGGGTTTAGGGTTTACGGTTTAAGGATTAGGGTTTAGGTTTTACTGTTTAGAGTTTAAGGTTTAGGGTTAGTTTTAGGGTTAGGGTTTATGGATAAATTGTTTTAAATTATTTTTATTTTTTATTTTTTTAAACGAAGTAAACTTGTAGGTTTATGTTTATTTAATTTATTATTTATTTATTTATTATATTATTTTATTTTATTATTATTTTTGTTTAGTTTTATCTATTTATTTTAGGCTTATTTATTTTAGTTTAGGTTTTTTTTTAGTTTATTTTTTGTTTAGGTTTAAGTTTAGGTTTAGGTTTATTTTTTTAGTTTATTTTATTATTTTTTAGGTTTAGGTTTTATTTTTTACTTATCGGTTTAGGTTTATGTTTTTATTTTATTTTTTTAGGTTTAAGTTTTAGATTTTTATTTTAGGTTTTATTTTTTTGTTTAGGTTTAGATTTATTTTTAGTTTAATTTATTTTATTTAGTTTAGGTTTGGGTTTAGGTTTAGTTTTTTTAGGCTTAGGTTTAGGTTTTTTTTATAGTTTAGGTTTAGGTTTATTTTATTTTTATTTTAGGATTAGATTTTCTTTTAATTTAGGTTTAGGTTTTTAAATTTATTTTAGGTTTATATTTGTTTGATTTTATTTTAGTTTGGTTTATTTTATTTTAATTTTAGGTTTAGTTTTTTTTTTATTTTTTATTTTATTTTAGTTTAGTTTAGTTTTTTATTAATTTAACTTTAGTTAAGTTTTTATGTTTTTTTTTAATTTTCTTTTTAGGTTTAGGTTTAGGTTTTAGATTATGATTTTATTTTATTTATTTTATTTTGGTTTAGGTTTTTTCATTTATTTTATTTTTATGTTTTATTTAATTTAGGTTTAGGTTTTTAGCTTTTTACGATTTAGGGTTTAGGGTTAGTTTAGTGTTTAGGGTTTTGGGTTTAGGGTTTAGGTTTTAGGTATAAGGTTCACATTTTAGTTTATGGTTTAGGGGTTTTTTTAAATAGAGAACAAATTCAAATTTAATATTTCTTCTTTTCGATTTTGTCAACCAAGTAACACACCATGTTTTGTAAGACACAAGCAACTTCATAAATAAAAATGGGCATGCATAGAGCACATCAAAAACCCTAGATAGCTAGAACCATCTCTACGATAAAAACATAATTTCATAAGTAGATAGATTGATTATTCTTATTTTATTTTATTTAATTTTTTTATTCTTAGGATTGTTTAATTTTATTAGTTTAGTTTAGGTTTTAATTTATTTTATTTTAGTTTATTTTTATTTTACTTTTAGGTTTAGGTTTAGGTTCTAGTTTAGGTTTTTATTTTATTTTATTTTATTTAGGTTTAGGTTTTTTTAAATATCTTACTTTTAGGTTTTATTTAGTTTAAGTTTAAGTTTTTAGATTTTTAGGGTTTAGGGTTTAAGGTTTAGGGTTTTAGGGTTTAGGGTTTAGGTTTAGGTTTAGTGTTTAGGCTTTAGGGTTTATGGTTTTTAGGGTTTAGGGTTTAGGGTTAGCTTAGTGTTTAGGGTTTTTTTTTAAAAAAAGTAAACTAGGTTTAAGTTTATTTAGTTAATTTAATTAATTTTTTATTTATTATAGTTTATTTTACCTTTTATTTTTATTTATGTTTACTTTTTATTTATATTTAGTTTAGTTTATTTATTTTAGTTTATTTTTTAGGATTAGGTTTAGCTTTAGGTTTATTTTTTAGTTGAGTTTTATTTTAAATTTAATTTTTTGGTTTAGGTTTTATTTTTTTTTATTTTGGTTTAGGTTTAGGTTTTATTTTATTTTTTTAGATTGAGGTTTTAGGTTTTTAAGGTCAATTTTTATGTTTTATTTTTTAGTTTAGGTTTAGGTTTACTTTTAGTTTATTTTATTTTATTTAGTTTAGGTTTAGGTTTAGGTTTGGTTTACTTTAGGTTTAGGTTTAGGTTTTATTTACTTTAATTTATTTTAGTTTAGGTTTAAGTTTATTTTCTTTTTATTTTAGGTTTAGAATTTTTTTAGTTTAGGGTTTAGGTTTTATTTTTTATTTATTTTTAGCTTTTATTTTAGGTTTATTTTTTAGGTTGAGGTTTTTATTTAGTTTTTAGCTTATTTTATTTTAAGTTTATTTTCATTTTATTTTAGGTTTAGTTTTCATTTTATTTAGGTTTTTTTTAGTTTAGTTTAGGTTTTTATTTATTTTATTTTAGTTTAGTTTTTATTACTTTCTTTTATTATTTTTTAGGTTTAGGTTTAGGTTGAGCTTTAGGTTTGGATTTTAGTTTATGTTTATATTTTATAATATTTTTCTATATTTTTTTGGTTTAGGTTTATTCATTTATTTTTTTTTTAGGTTTTATTTAGTTTAGCTTTAGGTTTTTAGCTTTTTAGGGTTTAGGGTTTTTTTTGACTTTAAGGTTTAAGGTTTAGAGTTTAGGATTTAGGGTTTAGGGTTTAGGGTTTAGGGTTTAAGGTTTAGGGCTAGTTTAGGGTTTAGGGTTTAGGGTTTAGGGTTTATGGTTTAGTGTCTAGGGTTTTTTGAGTTTAAGGTTTAGGGTTTAGTTTTGGGTTGTAGGTTTAGGGTTGTAGGTTTAGGGTTTAGGGTTTAGGGTTTAGGGTTTAGGATCTAGGATTTAGGGTTTAGGGATTTTTTTTAATTTAATTAGGTTTAGGTTTAATTAGTTTATTTTTTATTTATTTTTGTTTATTTTTTATTTATTTTAGTTTATTTTATTTTGGTTTATTGTTATCTCTTTATTTAGTTT